>BRDA01030740.1:0-39471 GCA_036984385.1 Crenuchus spilurus | reverse complement strand
GCCTTCTTAACCAGACTGGAAGTGTTGTTGCTCCAGGTGAGGTTGTCACTCAGGTGTACACCCAAGTACCTGTAGCTGGGGACCACTTCCACCTCTGATCCTCCGACGTGCAGGGGGGGTGGGCACGCTGGCTTCTTCTGAAGTCCACAATCATCTCCTTCGTCTTTTTCACATTGATGCAGAGGTTGTTTTCTGTGCACCAGCCCTCCAGGTGTTTCACTTCCTGCCTGTAGCCAGACTCATCATTGTTTGTGATGCATCCGACCACAGCTGTGTCATATGCAAACTTCACAATATGACAGTCTGGTTGGGTAGGTGAGCAGTCATATGTGAGCAGAGTGAACAGGATGGGACTTAACACACAGCCCTAAGGGGAGCCAGTGCTGAGGGTTAAGGTGGAGGAGGTGATGTTGTGGATCTTTACAGACTGTGGTCTGTTGGTCAGGAAGTCCAGGACCCAGTTGCAGAGGGAAGCATTCAGTCCGAGTGAAAAGAGTTTGTGAGTCAGAGTCTGAGGAACCATTGTGTTGAAGGCTGATGTGATGTCCACAAAGAGCAAACGGACATAAGAGTCCTTCTGTTCCAGGTGGGTGAGGGCAGTGTGGACCACAGAGGAAATGGCATCCTCTGTAGAACGGTTCTTCCTGTAGGCATATTGGTAAGAATCCACAGTGATGTCGATGGTGGCTTTGATATGGGACATGACCAGTCTCTCAAAGCACTTTGTGACTATCGGCGTAAGGGCTACTGGCCGGTAGTCATTCAGACCTGTCACTGTGGAGCTCTTGGGGACTGGAATGATGGTGGCAGCCTTCTTGCATGTGGGGACAATTTCCTGGCTGAGGGAGGTGTTAAAGATGTCCGCCAGGACTTCGGAGAGCTGATCCGCGCAGTCCTTTAACACCCGGCCAGGGATGTTGTCGGGGCCGGCCGCCTTTCGAGGGTCGATTCCTCTCAGGGTCCTCCTTACTTCAGCTGGAGTCACGCTGATGGGCACTTCTCCAGGTGCCAGGGTGAGTCTGGTGTTGGGGGGGAGTTGGGGTTCTCGAACTGGGCTTCTGGCAGGGAGGGGTTGTTGGGGCATTGTGCATCCTTTGATTTGTAGTCCGTGATGCACCTTATGCCCTTCCACATGCTCCTTGGATCCTGGGAGGTGAAATGTCCCTGGATTTTCTGAGCATATGCAGCTTTTGCCCTCTTCCCACCTGCAGTCAGCTCTCTTCTAGCCCTTCTGAGTTCCTGTGGGTCACTGGACCTGAAGGCAGCATCCCTAGCTTTCAGCAGAGAGCGCACCTCTGCATTCAGCCAGGGTTTCTGGTTCGGGTAGCAGGTCACAGTCTTGGTGGTGGTGATGTCACCTGCAGACTTGCTAATGTACCCGAGGACAGCAGATGTATAATCTTCTAGGTCCAGTTCCCCCTCACTCTCAGCAGCCTCCTTGAAAACTGGGCCACACAGTGATGGTTTTTTGTGTAGGTCTAGAGCGTTGCAATCAGGGATGGAATTTCGGAACCGAATTTAGCACTTAAACTTAACACTTAAAGTTTAAAATTTGTCTCAACTAAAGACCAGGTTCAGCTGGTACATATACAGACTGTAAATGTTAGTTATGATACAAGAGGTTTTTACATGGCTACAGGTGTTTATATTACAATTATTGTTCCTCTTATCTGATTATTCACCGGATTATCAACCTTCTTTAATAGAAAATATAATTGGATTGGCTTCAACTGAACTACGCTACTCTGAGATGTATATATGGACATACAGTACCAGTCAAAAGTTTAGAGACACCTTTTTGGACATTCAGTGGTTTTTCATTATTTAATGTTCTGCATTGTAGATTAATACTAAAGTCATCCAAATGATGAAGAAACACATATGTAATAATTTAGTAAACAAAATGGTGTTAAACAAACCAGAATATGTTTTATATTTTACATTTTTCAAAGTAGGCACCTCTTGCTTAGATGCAGCTTTCTTGGCATTTTCTCAGTCAGCTTTATGAGGTAGTCACCTGGAATGGCTTTCAGTTAACAGCTGTGCCTTGTCAGGAGTTCTTGACTTGCATTTCTTGCCTCTTAATGTGTTTGAGACATCAGTTGTGTGTCTACTTTGAAGTAAAATCTAAAACATATTTTGGTTTGTTTAACACTTTTAAGTTTACTACATGATTCCTTATGTGTTCCTTCATAGTCTGGATGACTTCAGTATTAATGTAGGAAGAAAAATAAAAACATTGAATGATAATGTGTGATCTTTTGACTGGTACTGTATTCAATTCCAATTGAGTTATTAGTCTAATTTTTTGTAACAGTTTGATGTTGATGATTAGATGATTAGTAACAGTTTATTATGATGCAGGTAAACATAACAAGATGGAGCTATAAGTAGGGGCTGTCTAATGAAGTGACCAGTAAGTGTGGACAGCCTGCTTTACTAATTAAAGCAAAACATGACTTTGTTTATTACTGTTAATCATTTTAAACACTCTTTAAGAGAATCTGCTCTTTGGCCTTATTAAGATGCCCTCTTCCCTCAGGCCTCCCCACCATCACTGACATGTAGAATAGCACTGCATTTCTGTTTGATCTGCTCCTTCTTGATCTCGGACAATGACTCCAGAGTAATTCTGGAACCCGCTGACCTTGGCTGAATTCTGTGTCAGTGTTTAAAATCCTCCGCTGCCCGACTCCCCTTTTGACAGATAAGTCCGAACAAGTCCATCTTCAGCCCGGCACTCTTTCCGGCCATTGGCCGGACGCTCCGTTGGCCAGCCTACCTGCCTGACACCCAGGAATCATGATGAATCGGCCCCCTCCGCCAGCCCAGATTGTTTTTTAACATTTAATTCAGTTTCTTCCTGTGCTTGGATGAACAGGGGCCTGCGTTATGGATTTCTGGCCTAATGTACTTCAGCAGGTAGGGAGAGCCGGGGGTCTAGGCTAGCCGGGAAATTATGGAAGCTTGGATCAATAGTCAAGGTCACAACCTCCCCATGCCCCATGTCTCTCTCCCCAGCCCCCTACATGTCCCTCTGCACTATCCACCCTTTGATTTTGAGTTTAAGCCTCTGACCCTCCCTCACTGCTCTCTTAAAGTGATAGTTCAGCCAAAAAAATCTAATTTAGACAGTTTTCCTGTCTTATCTCAAATGTAGTCAACCAGCCAATACATGTGTCATGCTTGATGTTTGCTTCAAGAGCTATGAGTCTAATGTGGTTAAAAAGTAATGGAAACTCATACCCCACCAATTTTTATAGACAGCAGTACTAGGAGTATCAGATAATAATGATACACTTGTGTATCACAGTATGTTTTGATATGCTGTATTGATTCTCCATTGATTTTTAGTTTATATTTAAATCGATTTTGTGCTGTGTTTAAACCCCCAATCAATGTCTCTTCAGTCATTAGACTCAGAAACAATTAGCATAAGGGCTCGCTGCATTAGCAAACTTAGCTAATTAGTGACAATACTAAAAATGGTAAAAATACAAAACAAAACAAAAACACTCTATATATCACAATGCGTACTGTATCACAATAAATGACAACATATATTGTAACCGGTATATCATCATACATCATATTGGCAGCATTTAGCATGATGCTAACTGGTGATCCCAATGAGCATCCATTACTCATTAGCTGCATTAGCCTCATAGGTCCAGCACAAATCTGGAGAAAGGAGAGTTGGGGGTAAAAGGGTGAAAATAGAAGAGGAATAACAGAAGATTTTGTTTCCCTCATTTTGCTCCTTTCCTTCATTTTTAAGAACATATCTATGGTTAAAAAAATATCTCATTTACCTGCTGAAAGATTAGCTTTAGCCGTTATTTATCATATTTTTCTAGCTTTTCCTGGACATACGAAATGTTTCCCAAAAAAAAAAAACATTCAAATTAAATTACCTGGCCGAAAGTTTTTGGCCAAATTAGTCATATTCTTAGTGATATTCTTCCAGGCAGTCATTTTAGCAAATAAAAAATCCAATACAATTAGCATTTTTCTTATCATTGCTATTTTTGCACATTGTTGCCTCAAAGCAACATACATTACAGTACCCCCTTGTACAGGGGTGCACAATACGTCGATTGCGATCTACCGGTAGATCTCAAAGGTAGTGTGGGTAGATCACATGGCATTTTAAAAAATAGACGTCAGCCTATCATCCGTCCTTGCTATAAAACATCTCACTTGATAGACATACAGGGAGACCAGTCAAGCACTTGCGCCAAGCAGAGCCGCTCAATCTGTATCATATTTCAGTTTAGACCACCCACAAGCTCATTGATTGGCTGTGCCGTGTCTTGCTAATGTGTGATTGGTCATCCCCGCTATTACTCCATCACACAGCGTCTGTCTGAACAGTACAAGTTCACCCGCCCCAGTAAGTTTTCATGTTGAGCGTTTGTTGTGTCTGTGTCAAGTCAGCTAGACGTATTTTAATATCAGAGGTTTTATATTAAAACATTAACATTTGAGTTTGTGTGCATGTGGGTACCAGTCTGTGATAAGCCACCATTTACTCTCTGACTAAAATTCTCTGTATGTATATATATATATACAGAGAATTTTAGTCAGAGAGAGTCTTTTTGCAGCTTCTCTCTCTGTGTGTGCGGGTACAACAATTATAATATAGCGACCCCCCCCACACCTTATATGGTGTAACTGACCAATCCCATGTGACTTCAACAGGGGGGAAACAAAACTGGCTCCCAGACACGAGTCGGCTCTGATCGCTCACTTCAAAGAGTCGACTCTAAGAGCCGTTTCGTTCGCCAACGACCCATCACTCACACACACACACACACACACACACACACAGAAACACAACAGAGAGGGTGAGATAGAGAGCAGCAGATCCACACATATCGTTCTGTCTCAGTTCAACCTTATTTCACCCCCTTTGATAAAAATACGGAACAAAGTGCGTCCCGTATTGGTTCAATACGGAACGCCACTTTTAATTTACAAATACGGAACAATTCCGTATTTTACGAGACGGTTGGCAACCCTAGTCCAGACTATGCATCCCTGACTGATTCCAATCAGTGCAAGTCATCAGTACACAGTTGTATTGTGCAATATGGGTTCATGTAGTTAGTCAAGGTACACCAGCACACATTGTACACATAAATTGTCAATATATTTATAAATAAATATATGTCTTGCATTTTTATATTAGGTAGATCATTTTAACTTAGTCATTAGGTAAGTAGCTCGCATTCTGAAAAAGTGTGCGCACCCCTGCCCTAGAAAGATATGAACAGGTTATAGTGAGTTCATAATGCTAAACAGAGGTTTGAGAATTCACACAAATCTATATTTTACAAATATGTGACTATTAGCATTAGTTTTTCATTAATGTAAACAATACAGTGAATCATTTAAACTGTTATTATTCTTTCAACTCTGAGATTTCTCTTCTCTTTTCAGATGGAGAGCATTTCTGATGGAGTGAAAGAATGGAGAGAATGGAGTGGGGGCAGAGAGAGAGATGGAGGTGCTTTTGAATGACACTAAACCCGTTAAAACCTTTAGCAATCAGTGCCGTGTTTTGACAATGGCAGGTAAACTATCTAAATTACGGCGCGTTTTGTCCACCATACAGCTTCAGCCGGCTCGCTTTTCAGAGGCTCTCGCACATTACTCAGCTGTCAAAGCGGCCTTTTCTTTACTGCCCACCCTCATCATCATCATCATCATCACCACCATCATCATCATCATCGCTGCTGTACGACAAACTTTTTCTTTCTTTTTTTTATCCCTCCTCCCTCTGGTGTGTTCACGGCTGTGATTCTTCTCCGCATCTATTGCGGTGCGAAATTACCCTTTTATTTTGTTGTGGCCGTAAAATTACGGGGCTTGGTGGGGGGAAAATTGGACAGTGTTTTCTGTCGAGGAAATCAATTTTCTTTCTCGCTGTCTATGATCAACGTGTCAGAGGCGTGGGGTTGGGATAATGACAGAGTCAGCCTCCCAAAATGGCTGCTAATGCAAGTGAGGGGGACAGAAATAACACCTCTGCCAGACTGTCCGCTGCACTGGACTCATGGCCGAGGCAGCGCTAGCCTGGTGTCATGGAAAAATCTGCCCGCAGCCCAATTTAGCCTCTGAAATGTCAGGAAATGATAGTGGCCCTGAGATGTGAGGGTTTTTTGAGAAGCTGGTGATGGGTCTTTTGTTTGAGTCGTTTGGATTCCTTTCAATCAAACAGCTAATGGGGATAAGATGGGACGCTCCTCGGGGTGTTTGGTCAAGTGTGTGTGTTGGGGGTGGGGGGGCCCATCAGAAACAGAATCAGGCATCCAGAGTGACCTTGGTTCTGGTGTTAATGGTTTCTCTCCCCATTAAAGCTGCTGTTTAGAGACTGGTCAACACAGCCCTGATGGCACCTGGACAGCAGAGAGCATTCATTTAGCGCGCACGCACACACACACACGCACGAACACACACACACACACACACACAAAGACATACAGAAATGAACACACACACTGATACAAGTACATCACAAAGCCTGTCCCATCTCATCCCCATTAGCCATTTGATTGGATAAAAACTGTCATCACATTCACATGGGCACCCACAGACCATATTAAAGGCAGATATGAAAGTTCTAGAATCAAATGGAACTGTCAGAATTCTAAAAACTTATAGAAATACACTGTAAATTGTGCTAACACACTGAGAATGTGTTAACCATGCTGAGAGTCTTAGAATAACAGAGAATTCTGGAAACATACTGTGAATTCTAGAATCATATTTCACATTCTAGAAACACTGTAAATTGTACAAACACACTCAGAATGTGTTAACCATGCTAAGAATCTTAAAATTACTGTGAGAATTCTAAAGACACACTGTAAATTCTATAAACACTGCAAATTCTAGAAACACACTGTAAATTATAGGAACACACTGTAAATTATAGGAACACACTGCAAATTCTAGAAATATAGTGTAAATTCTAGAAACACATTGAGAATTACTGAGCTACACTGAGAATCATAGAATCACACATTGAAGAATCAGAATCAGAAACAGTATAAGAATCAGATTTATTTGCCAATTATTTTGGTACACACAAGGAATTTGTTTACGACCACTTGTGACACACTCTAGTATACAACAATATAGAAAGTAAAAGTGATCTACATAATTACAATCAATAAACAAACAATGTGCATATAGTATACATACAACACACAATGTACAGTCAGTCACACACATTAAGTTAAGAACTGAGAATTAACTGAATTGGAAATAATGATCCACTGTCAGTCAATCAGTGTTAATCCTTAAAACTCAATTAATGTAACATTCTCTATATGCCACTATGTGTGTGTATGTATAGCCCACAAAGAGATCAGAAGATAAAGAGACTGAAGAGGAGAAGTTGAAAAAGGCCATTTATTGAATTCATGGTTCAGGGTTTTTCTGCTTCAGCTGCTTCAGTCTAACTGAACAAAACAGACCAAATCTATAAGCAGAAATACTTAACTGAAGATAAAAAAGATAGAGCTTATAGATCCATAACATAAAGGTAAAGAGGTCGGAATGACGGCTGATCAGACTCAAACATGGTTCCTCACATTTCTGACACTCAGATTACACTCAGCACAGATGTGCAGTCATTTTAATAACATGTTCCTGAAGAACACAATGACCTCAGATGACTTGATCAACACATCTATGTCTTAATCTTCATCTGTTTTGAAAATGATTGGTTAGGACATTACAGTTGGGATTTTCAAAACATCCATTTTTCTTATTGAGTGAAAATCTGATTAAATGGCCATAATAGCATGACTGTACTATCTGCACTCTCTAAAACACAGCAATGTTTGTTTTAACCAAACAAAGCTCTAGAACCAGGGTTAGAATTTCAGAATCACAATGAAACTTAAGGTTGCACATTCAGAACTCCAGAATTGCATTTGGAATTCTGGAATAACAGTAGAATTGCATGCATGATTCTAGAACCACGTTGAGAATTCCGGAAGCCAGCTCATTCTGAGAATTCTTGAATCGCACAAGCATTGCAGGGATGATTCTAGAACAATGCTGAGAATTCTAGATCTGTTAGACTGCGCTTGCTGAGCAACTTCATTGACCTGTGTATTCTCATCTGTTTATATGGCCGAGTGTCCCGAATATTGGATTCTGACTCAGAGAGATTAAGAAAAAAAACACAGCTATTGATCAGAGCATGAGAAAATCCAGACCACATGATCAGAGTGTCAACTACAGGAACTCTCCAGCCTTGATTCTGTTTCAAATATTAATTTGACTTAAAAGAACTTGCATCAGGATACTAACACTCCATAATGAGGCACAATTTGACCTAGATCACTGTATAAATACAAAATATGACTCTAAAGCTGAAAATTCTCTTGTGAAAACATTTTGTTTATGTGGATGAATAGTTTTGGTGTGTCAACTTCACAAGTTTTTTCTGGGTTTATGAATAAAATGTAGGAGGAAACCAACGCAGACACGGGGAGAACATGGAAACTCCGCTCAGATGTGGACTCGAACCCAAGACCTCAGCACTGAGAGGCGAACATGCTAACCACTAAGTCACCGTGCCGCCCAAAGTGTCTAAATCACACAGTTGTAAACCTTTAGCTTCATTTTATACAAAGGTCATGAATGAAGATTGAAGGGTTTCTGACATAGGTCCTTAGTGATCTTCATTGGCCAGTTTCACACAAAGAGTAGAAACATGTATCCAGTTTCTGATGGGGTTCCTAAGAGCTCATTGGTCAGCAGTCTTCAGCCTTTCTTTTTAGATTAGATTCAACTTTTTACACACAATGGAATTTGACCTCTGCAGTTAACCCACTCTTGCAGTGAAACATACACACTAGTGAACACACTAGGCTGTGAGAATAGGGTGGGAAGGCCTATCCCCGGCACCTGGGGAGCAGTTTGTGGTTAGGTGCCAGAATCAAACCGGCAAACTTCTGGGCACAAGAACAGATCCCTAACCATCAGGCCATGGCTGCCCCCACAGCCAGGTTGTGAATAACATACAGATAAGATATTTTTGTAGTGTATTATCATAATAGAGACATCAAGAAAGATCTGATTTGACCCCAGAGGGTTAAAAACTTACCTGTTGTACCTCAACTGGATTACGTAATCCCTTAAATTAATCTGTATAGTCAAGAATGACAAGAAGGATGATCAAAAATTTTGGAGTCAGAATATCAAATTTTATGAATTTCTAGATTGTTCCTTGTCTTGAAAACATCTTTCCTCATGCTGTGGAACTTTCTCTTTCCCTCTCTCTGTCAGGCGTCTCTAAGCATCTTCCTGAGCAAGACCAAGGACATGTCCTTTGTGTTCTGTTTGTACAAGTTAAAAGGTTTGATGCTTCTACAGCACCAAGATAAACCAAGATAAGTATGTGACTTGTGGGAAAACACAAGTAATGGAGGAAAAAGCTCCTATGAAGGACAGTGACAAAAAAGCAACATTCAGTAAAATAACTGAGTTTGTCCCTCCTTGTTTCTCCAACAAACCAAACTCTTTCTATGCATTTAACCATAGAATCAGAAATAACAGTGTAGTCACAGTAAGAACCAGGCCTGTTGGCATGTTCACTTGAGCAGTGAGCTACAAAAGTTCCTCTTCAAACATTTGATCTAACTTAAGTTCACCATATTATTATTATTATTATTATTATTATTATTATTATTATTATTATTATTATTAAAGTTCATTACAACTGCTGGAGACCATATGCATTGTGTTTTTCCACAACATCAAATCTTCTGTTTTGGTCTTTAGGCTTAGGCTTCCATCCAATTCTTAACTATTCAATCACTAAGGTTGTATTTCTACCATCCAATCAATGGTTAAGGTTACGATTAAGACAATCTACTACTTCTGTTCTGTAGAGACTCTCAATTCTCATCCTGCGATCATTGATTCCTTTGACTGTATCAAATAAACTACAGCTTCCTCTAGTACAAGGGTGTCCAAACTTTTCTTAATGGGGCCAGAAGGTGAAAAATATGTACTATCATGACCCACAGACTCATAGTCCTATAATAATAATTATAATATAATATAGTTATAATAATAACTGTCAGAATTTTTTGGTGGTCATGGTACATTTTTAAAGTAGTCCACAAAGCAACACTCCATCAGTTCTGAAAATAAATCACAACTGCATTTAAAAAAAGCCCAATTTTGCTTGAAAACTGCAAACCCGGCAACCCTGAAGTTCCTGCCCTGTGCTATGAGTTGAGCTACCTCATAGCCCTGGTAGTGCCTCACCTGAAAGAGTGATGTTTCATTTCATAATGTCTCTTAACATTATGGCAACTGTTTCCTGTTAAACATACACACTTCCCTCTGAACACAAGGAACAAAATTTTCAGCTTCCCAACATGCCTGGAATTTTCTGCATTCTGTCTATTTGTCGTTTTGTCGTCTCTGGACGTCTCTAGATGTTGAGGTGTTATGAAAAGAAAGGGAAACTGCCCAGACACTGTTCTTTTATCATTAAGACATTTATTTGAAAAAAGGTACAGGTCTGGTCCCAGCCCCGGTAGCTGGGGAGAGATACAGGCCAGGAAAATGATCTCCGTCCACAAAGAGGAGAAAACCCTTTTTATAGGCTAAAAACAGATTCTCAACCCCTGGATCTATTCACCTATCAGAAGAGACCCCCAAAATCTTATAGGCCTCCCCTCACGTGTCCTAAGGCTTTACATCATAAGAATACATGTGACTATTTAAGATGAGGACCCCAAAAATGTATGGATTACAAATGTACTTACACACTCCACATCTGGTCTCGCTTATATTTTCAGACAAAGGATTTGCTTAGCCTTGCAAAAGCTCTGGTTACCTATAGGGCCCCAAATGTATGTTTCAAACAGATCCTAACACCAGCAAAACTCTTCCAAATGATCCTGTTTTAACATGTAATGATTTGTTGTTCCAGTAAACATATAGGTGTAAACATACAAGTAGTAAATTCACCACAGTTTCTTTGGAGCTGCTATGTCTACCCAAAAGCTCAGGAACAGTCATGTAGGTGTAACCTCTTTAATGTTTTGTGTTAGGTGGGAAAAAGATGTGTGGAGCATTTTAGATTGGTTTTACGTGATGGCAACATCCAGTGTTCAAACTAGAAATCTCATTTTTTTAGAACCTTTATTTCTAAAATACCTCGCGGCCGTTCCAAACATGGTAATGGCCGGAAATAGCATGCGGCCAGACTTTGTACATGCCTGCTCTAGTAAATAAACTGACCAATCAAAATCACCCTACAGTTTCTTCTATTAGATAACTGACCAATCAGAATCAGAATTCAGTCTCATCTAGCAGATAAACTGACCAATCAGAATCAAGTTGTAAATTAAGCATTGCAAAAAAGGAAGGCAAAGTGTGAGTGTGAGTCCTTGCTGACCAGTAATGCCATGTATCTGTGAACGTGTGACATTTGTTGGTTGTGTTTGAGGAAGGGTGGAGTTCTTTCTGGCTGAGTAGATGTTCATGTAGTTGCTATATAAAACCTTAAGATTTGATCATGAAAAATAAAAAATAAGAGTTCCTGCAGCCCCTCCTTTAGGACTGCCTGAACCTTCATGAGCTCTTATTTCAGAACATTGAATCATCACAGTCATACCTGGCTTCACAGCACTGACCCTTTGAAATAAAGTGACCTTGTCATTGACTCTGTGCTCACAAACTGTAATACATCAATCTAAACAGCAGTCAGTGCATCATCAGGCATTGATCTGAACATTCAGCTGCATCTGATGTAGAATGCTACAATTAATTGATCATATTTAATTGGCTTTTATCATAACAATACATTAGTGGTAAGGATCTGGTCTTGTGACCAGAAGGTTGCCGGTTTGATCCACGGACAGGACATGACTGAAGTGCTCTTGAGCAAGGCACCTAACCCCCTAACTGCTCCCCAGGCACCAGTGGCTAAGGTCTGCCCACCACTTCGGGCACTAATTCTCACAGCCTAGTGTGTTCACTATTGTGTGTGTGTGTTTCACTGCACGAATGGATTAAATGTGGAGGTCAAATTCCGTTGTGTGCAAATCACATTGGCAAAAAGGTGAATCTTAATCTTAAAGCTGCAGTCAGGAGCTGAAAATTTGCATCAACTTCCAGGCCCCTCCCCCTTCCTCTCCAAGGAGCTCAAGCCCTGCCTCCGAAGCCCCTGGAAGGATGTGTGCTTTAGCAGTGATTGACACTCTGTCAGACACTCCTCCTGGCTCTGACTGGATGTTGCAAATAGCATTAGGAGTACTAGGTAGAGCCACAAACCCCTGAGATTTTTCATGTTTTGTGTGCTACTGTCAGGACATAGTGACAGTTTTAATTTTTATGCAGGTTACCTCCTGCTACTTTCAGCTAATAATACATCATTAAAACCAACTGAAATTAATCTGAAAATGAAGTAGAGATAAATAAAAATAGAGAATAAAAATTTTCAAAGGTATAATAATCCAGGGACCCCATCCTGTCTGCTGTCTAGGGCTACATGTTCACGAAATCTTCTCCCTAAGTGGGTGCCATTAGGGACATTTTCAGCTTGCACTTTAAATTTTAAAAATGCTCAAATTCAACTTTAAAAACACTAAAATTAGCAAAAACTAAAAAGGTTTACACTGTGTGCCATGTTTTTAGTGAAAATCTGGTCATGTTGTAGCTATGACGTTATTCTCAAGACTCTGTGTGAGTGTGTGTTAGCGTGCACATTTTGGGCACTTCCTTCTTTTTTGGATAAATCACAAAACATACTGCAGTGGCTCGGGCCCGGCCCCCGACCGGAGAGCACCAGCACTTATTACATTTGTGATTCTTCAAAGAGTTTGCCTCCTATTGATTTTGTGTCAAGGTTAGCCGCTCGTTCGGCCAGAGCGTGCCGCTTTTTAAAGCAACTGGACCGACTTGAAACACGGCGCGTTCAAATGGAGAGCCTGCAACCTTGAGCTGAAGAAAGAGGGAGCCAAAAAAACAGGAGAAAGAAAGAAAAACACACACGTACACACATTGAAGAAGCCAGAATGGGTGCACTGAGGGGCTCGTCTGGTGTAAAGTCAAGAAGCGCCTCGGCCCGAACAAAGAATTAAAGAGAGATAAATAAAGGAAGGATAAATATGGAGCAGCCACTCGGTGTCGGCTGTAATCCCCCCTTCGGCGGCCTTGGAGCCACTGGGGAAGGCTCAGGCTACAAGACGTGTGCGTGTTAGCCGCTTTTTCTCTCCGACTGATTGAAGTGCTGAGATTACTGTGTTGTGTTAGCCCTGGAGGCTGGAGTTAGCATCGTGTTGTTGCTCGCTAACCCTGTTCTCCTGGCCCAGACCCTGGTGAAATGGGTTTTCTGGGTGATTGCGGGGTTTCTCTTGACAGACAAAGCTGCTGTAGCTAGCACTGACTGCATGCTAATCAGATCGGTGTTTCTGTCAGACAGATTTGAGGAAACGGCAGACCCGCAGGCACTGACCTGAAGCTAAATAAGTTGCTAGCCTCTCTACAGCACAAACGGCAAAGCAAAGAGACAAAAGAGACATTTCTACAGTGCTAGAGGGTGGTAGGCCTCACATTCAGACAGATATATAGGCTGTGCATGCCTATAAATGTGATTTAAAACTTACAGTGAGGAAATTAGCTACAGATTTTGACAAAAATAAGTGGGACACTTCAGGCATGTTGTTCTTGGCAGGCTTGATTCTTAGCTAGGTCTGTCCAAACCTGGCAAACATACATTTTATATCAGCCCCAGATCAAATAATGTTAATTTGATCTATTCTCAAAGTTTTCTTAGATGTAAAGCTGTGCATCAAACCATTATTGATAAATGACTAACTGTTAGCATGCAGCAAGTCAGTGTCAAAATATGTTAGATATGGACATAAGAAAATGGTTCATTTTCCTTTCATTTCAGATTAGAAAGGATTGCTTGGATCTCAGAAGAGCATTACAATGATGTAGATGCAAAGTAAAATTTAGCAAAGCAAAAATAACCACACCAGAAATAGTCATTGTGTTAGCATTAGCCCTTTAGATTATACAGTACATAACAATGCATTAGCCAACATACAGAACCAGCTAACTCTCTAGAAATGTTTAGAGTGTGTTTTTTTGCAATATATCAGAACATCTGTAAATAGTTTTTTGGAAAGTCTAAGTTTAGAGCAGATTTAATCAAAATATAGATTTATGAAAAACCATTTTAGATGGGTGTAATTTGTCAAAAGTCAAGGCAAGTCAGAGTGTCTGAAAACCACCTATTGAGCTTAGTTTGGATGTATTTTTTTTACTGGCAGTTCATTGAAAAGTCCCCATTTGGTCACTTTCTACTTTTCTACTCTTCTACAGTGTTGTGCTGGTTGTCCACTTTTGATGAACTGCTTCCCACACACTGCTGATGTTGTTGACCTCTTTTCCTCCTGCTTCCTTCCACCTGTGTGCACCAGGCCAATGACCTCACCTGGACAGAGATAGAGGGCAGGAATTAAAAATATAGAACTGACTGTTCATATATACAGCTGTGTCAAAAATGAAGAGACCATTCCAGATGTTCAGTTCAATCTCTGGACCTGAAGCCCGCTGGAAAGCTCTGGATACTCTACAAGTCATCAAACAAAGCAGCTCTATATAAGAATATTTTGAATTGAAATTTGGTAGAAATGGTACAAACATCTTTTATATAATAAAATAAAATGTTTCATCCCAAACACAGAGCTATAAACTACAACTAGAGCAACTGATCATCTTCAATGGGCTCTTAATTTTTCCCAGAGCTGCATTTACATAGAAAATACATTGATGAGCCACAACTGAACTACAGAACAGCATTTTGGAGCTTTTGCCAGCAAAATAAATTATTTTAAAGAGTTTAGTGGATGAGACTTTTTATTTTGGTGGCATAAAATGTCATCAAATGTTTGGTTTTACTGTGAAAAGACATAAAATGTAGCAAAAGCTTGGATGGAATATCAGCAATCAGTCTATTTAGCCTCTTAAAAAGCCTGGACCAGGTGGTGTATCCATTCAGATATTCATTATTTTTTATTTCCTAAGATCCACACAAAAGTATGGATTCATAGAAAAGCTGCTATTTTAAACTTTGCTTCATGTAAACCATCTTCTTTGAATAAGCGTTAAAACAAGATTTAAAAAGTGATTCTGATTTTACTGATGTTTGAGTCCCAAATAAATAGAATTGAGCACTCATTTTCTGTCCTGCTGAAGGGCGGCTTATTGTGGTAGTTCTAAGATCAACCTACATAAATTCACTTCAGTGTTGTGCAGCATGAAATAAATAACTAAAAACTTAAAGGCTTCTACATTTTTACAATTCCATTATTGCCAATTTTTTGGGAAACATTTTGTCCCAGTTATCTTTCATGTATCTGGGTTTTGTCAGCGTGACCATGTGACTCAAACTAAAGAGCTTAACAAAAAACAAAAGGCTTGGGAAGTACCCAAATAAAAATGATCAAAACATACTAAAACACGTCACATTAAAGCGACGGCGTGCAGCACTACTACCTGAAAATGGGTGCGAAAACAATTAGTGGCCGAGAACGCCGAGAACAGGTGTACAAAACAAAGGCTGCCGGCTGGACAACACTGGCACACTCTAAAATGGAGCGTAAACCCAAAAATGGTCCTGAGTCCTGAGAGAGAAAGCAGGAGAAAAAACAGCCTCCTCGAGAAAGGGGATAATTTTGGATTTCCATTATTTATTATGGGAAATATTGCTTCAGTTATCATCAGAGGTGGGGGACTCGAGTCTCATGACTTGACTCGAGTCAGACTTCAGTCACAATTTTGAGGGCTCGAGACTTGCTTGACTAACACTGGAAAAAGACTCGACTTGACTTTGACTTGGTCTTTATGACTTGAGACTTGACTTTAACTTGAGACAGATGACTTGAAAAGACTTGATTTTTTATTTAAATATTTGCAATTTAAAAATATAAAAGTATTTAAACACGTCAGATGCACGTCCTTCTACAAAGCAATCAGTGTCAAGTGTAAGAAGATGCACACCACGTAAGTGATGACGACAGTACGTGGGTGTGTCATAATAAAAGTCCTTGGAGCGCTCGCAAAAATGCAGTGTGAAAACAAACCTAACCTCACCAAATGTATACAAAATAACAAACACACACAATTATACAAAAAATAAAAAAATAATGAAATAAATAAAAAAAATTAATTAATTAATTCAAAAAACGTCTAGCATCTTAAAAAGATGTCTAGCAACCTTGACATCTAGGATAAGTAAAGATAAGATTGCTTAAATTTGAAAGTTATGCCAAAGTTAAATATTTCTCTAATGTTGTGGCAGATGTTTGCTAGTGTGGATATGTACTGGACAAAATAGCATGAATAGTATGTGGCATACTAAAAACATTATGTGAATGTTTTCATGGTTTGATGTAATGTTTTGTAATGTTTGTAATATTAACATTTTATACATTGTTTTATAGGTAACAGATTTACATTTCAGGCAATATGTTTTTATTTATTTTTATATACTTATTTTTATTTTATCTACTACTCAGTTGACGATGCAATACTTTTTTGTGCTCAGAAATGTTCATTAAGAAGCACCTTTGAGAGATGCATTAATAGGTTATGGAGAAATGGCGTGACCCTCTTGATGGGGGAAGTAAGCCATTAAGTAAGTTATGTAATTGTATGTTTGAGGTATATTAGATGTTTAATAGGTTTAGTTTATGTTGAAATAAAACTCATGTTTGTATATGACCGTCTATATTGATTTAAATGTGGAAACTGGGGTAGATCAGACCATATTTGTATGACTTGACTTGTGACTTGCTTGACTTAGAGCAGGGACTCGACTTGACTTGATTGGTTCTCACCACAGTGACTTGGGACTTGCTTGAGACTTGGAAGGCAATGACTTTAGCTTTGCTTGTGACTTGCATGAGGGACTTACTCCCACCTCTGGTTGTCATTGTTTAGGTTATCATCAGACACTTTAGAACAGATTACTGATCAAATCTGAGGTTCTACTGTATTTAATTAAGTTGCTGAATTTGGGAAAGCAGATTTTGATGGAAAATCTTTAAAAAACATTGTTTTAAGAGGTTAAACAAAGGTTGCTACATAATAGGGGTGAAGCTAATGCATTTGACTGACATGAATGTAAATATATGATTGATAAAGCTTTTGAAATCCCAACCCTAGTCATAAATATACAAGTAGAAGTTGTTTTGTTTGAAAGCAGCCACCACTAGCTTCTCTATCTTAGATGACTGAGTGGTGAGGCTTGGCCATACTGATTGGTCCAAAAGCTGACAGGTTTTCAGCTTAACAGTCTAAACAGCTAAGTGCAGCCTAGAAAAGCACTTCCGGCGGTGATGTGCTGCTCTGGAGACAACAACGAGAAGAAGTGCTGAAGTCCAGACCCTTAGTCTGATTAAACCTGAAGCCAGGCTCTGGATGTAAACACGGTGGTCAGTGAAACGGACAACACAACTGAACTGCTGCCTTCATTTCATATAAACAGACTGAACTTGTCATTTTTGCACTCGCCACAGACTGCTCACTCAGACGTGTGTGTGTTAAATTATTCATGCTGTGAGTGAGCTGAAGTGTGTGAAAGAGTTCAGGAATGACAGCAGTGTCAGAACACCACACACATATTCAACATGACAAGCCACTAACACACTGTTGCACATGCAGACAGAGGGTGTGTAGTATTCATCTCGTTGTGGGGACCTCATCATGAGAGGAATGCCAGTCAAGCCTGTAAACGTGGGGACATTTTTCTGGTCCTCACAAAGGACCGTTTACCACTAAAAGTGTTTAGGTTCATTTTAACCTGAGGCTTAGGTTTAGGTTTACGTGTAAGACTGTCTGCTCCTTTGTCTGTCTGTCTATATTTCAATTCTCTTTCTTCCTCACAGTCTCTCTCTCTCTCTCTCTCTCTCTCTCTCTCTCTCTCTCTCTCTCTCTCACACACACACACACACACACCCTTGCTGGGTCGTTCACGCCTGTCCAAGGATCAATATGAGCAATTCTGTTAGAAATACACCGTCTCCATGGCAACCAAGACACCAGTTCTGTGCAGAATGTATGTGTGTGTGTGTGTGTGTGTGTGTACTCAAGTGTTGGTACACAGCCATAAAAATAACGCCAATCACACTGTGATCACTAACAGTGAACACAAACACACTGTGGCTCTGCTAATAGTAACATCTACTCCATAACACTTTACAAACACACAGCATCATTTAACCATTAAACTATTAATTATTAGTATTATTAGGGGTCAGAGCAAGGAGCCCTACTGTAATTGTTCCCATTATTCTTATTCATATTTTGCTTATTCTGTCTTATTTTTCTTCCCTAAAACAAACCGTGCAGACCAAACCGTAAGGCCTACAGACACAAAACTTAGCCAATAGATAATTGAAGTTCAATCCATCCTGTTCCTCTTCAGCTGGTCCTGCATAACCATCTTCTCCTGTAAGTTCTTCTCACAATGTGTCCAAAATAAGAGATCTTTAATTTGATTATCTGAACTTCTAGTGAAAGTTGAGTCTTGGTTTGGTCAAGGAGCTGTCCAAGAGACTGAGACACCTCCAACACCAAAGTCATCAACACCTGTCCTGCTCTCTAACTGTCCAGCTTTCACATCCATAAAGAACTACAGAGACCATAATCTGGACCATTTTTCCAGTTCCTTTATCTTTGTCATGTTTCCACCACTACAGCATTTTCTCCATCAACAGTAAAGTTATAGGGCTTTCCTGAGGTCATGACTTCTGTCTTCATATTCACTTGAAGTCCTGTCCACCCTCCTTCAGGTCTTCCTGATTTTCTGCTATCCGTGTTGTGTCATTGACTAGTCTGTGAGACATTAATGGAGATCTGAATGAGGTTTGTTGAGAGAAGATTTGGTCCGGCATTTTAACACACAGTAAAGCTACTTTAGGTGACTATTGAGCTGTAGTGTGTTAGCAACAATGGTATTTGCTTCCAGATTGGTATGGACTCCAAACAGGTTTTGACCAACTTCACGTAAATTAAAGTAGAAAACAATCAAACTTCAATGCTGACAGATGTAAGATGTTCCTCAGTATTGAAGCATTTTGAACTTCTCCTAAAGTTGTTATTTGGAAAGGCATTTCTACTTTTACTGCACTTTTATTTCACTTAAGTATCAAGACTTTTACTGGAGATCAGGTTTAGGCTTCTCTTCACAGCTGCCAGTCAAGGATAAACTAAAACAGCTCGACTGAGAGTCTTTTGTTGTGGGCCAGAGGTTTGGTGTGCTCTACAGTGGAAAACACGGACACACACACACACACACACACAGGACACTCCAGGTGCAGCATGTCAGGTGAAAGTTGCTCATAAAACTTGTATGGCGCTGAATAGGATCCAGTGAGTAGCAAGCAGTGCAAAAGTCAAAGGTCACAGATTCCCAGGCCAGAACCAGGGGGGCCTCACATCACTCCTGGCTAGAAGAAAGCTCTCGTTCTGGGCTTTTGAAGGCAGCCCTTGACCCCCTCTGGCTTGAGCTTTGATTCTCTAAATCCGTACAGCTGACAGCACCTGAGGGCAAAGCCTCCACAGCCCAGTGGGCAAAAAACATCTTCAACACAAAAATACACAGCCTTCTCAGAATATTATGACCACCCTTGGGACAAACTCCACCCGGGTTGACAGTTTTGCTGTAAGTGAGCACACTAGACAGTTGTAGCAGAGTGTTAAACCATCATCATGGACAAAGGATGTGATTTGGCGGATGTCCAAAAGGGCATGTTGAAGCATGGTGGTGGTAGCATCTCAAAAACCACTAACTTTGTGGGATGTAGAGCTGCTTTGGTGAAGGTGTACTGACAATGGACTTTTCGAATACTGAGTGCCTCCCATTGGCGTAAAAGTGGTGCCCCACTGGACATTGATGCCAGAAAAGAATGAAAACTCTGGTGAGTGGTACAGAGTAACTGACACACCACAGTAGAGCGATTAACCTCCTTAATCAACACAGTAGCAATGAGGAAAATGTCACTGATCACCATTGAACAGACTTGGGCCTAGATATCATCTCAAATCACTGAAAAGTCTGAACTGTGTGAATCCAAACACTGTAAAATACAAGACAGAACAGTCTCACCTCTCTCTTACTATCTATCTGTCTCTCTCTCTCTCCCTCTCTCTCTTACTTTCTATCTGTCTCTCTCTCTCTTACTTTCTATCTGTCTCTCTCCCTTTTACTTTCTCTCTCTCTCTCCCTCTCTCTCTCTCACTTTCTCTTCATCTGTCTCTCTCTCCATCTCTCAGTTACTTTCTCTCTATTCTGTTTATCTCATTCTCTCTCTTATGATCTAAATCTCCCTCTCTTTTTCTATCTTTTCATCTCTCTCTTTTACTATTTATATGTCTCTCTCTTTCTCTCTCTTTCTCTCTCTCTCTATCTCTCTCTCTTTTTCTCTCTCCTGGAGGCCCATTTATAGAAAAGCTTCAAAACAATCAAGTTAAGTCTCAATTTAGCACAGAGAACAGCAGGGGAGAGGGGGAGGGCAGGAGAGAGAGAGAGAGAGAGAGAGAGAGAGAGAGAGAGAGAGAGGAGCAAGTGGAAAAGAAAGAGCAAGAAGGAACTGGTGAGACAGACTAAGAAAAGAGAGAAACTAACAGAAAGAGAGAAAGAGAGAGATAGAGAGAGAGATCTGGGGGATGTTGTGTGTGTGTGTGTGTGTGTGTGTGTGTGTGTTCTCTGAGGAACTGCCCTATAAGGTGAGGTGCTTTAGAGTGCTGTAATGTCCTGATGTGGTTTGGGGCAGTGATGGGAGATTAGCTCCACACTGAAATATGAGGGATGTGCTCTGAATCCTGATGGCAGGCCAGGAAGTCAATAAAATCAGGACGGGGTGAAGGGGGGACTCAGAAGGTCCAACAGAGGAGCGTCTTTTAGGAATGAGCTTCTGTCCATCCTAAAGGTCCAACTGATGATAATCTTTTGGGGCTCAAGCTTGTAGCTTCTGATACAATGCTAGTTTTGAGTATTAGATCATCAATGCAGTCGATCCCAACAGTGAATGGAACCAAAACAGCTTCTTCAGAGCAATGTGACCAACTAATGTTGTGTGTGCGGAACATAAATGATGAATAAAGGTTCTAGAGAATGGAAGCTAACTTAAGTCAAGAACCATTTAGGAATGAGGGAGTGAGGGCTCACTGATTTTGTATAAAAATAAGACAAGTTCTTTTTGAACAATTCCATAAAAGAACAACATTTGATTTCTTTGAACAAATGTTGAGCTGGAGGTCCAAAAAAAAGACCATCATGAAACTTTGGGGCATCCCAGCACTTCCATCACTTTATTTTGATGTTCACATTTGTTAGAATGGGATTTGAGTGTCCAGAGCATCCAGAGTGTGCAGACTGAGACTAATCTTTAGGAATCTGATTTGAATCACATTTCAGATTGCTCCAAATGTGTGAACCGACTGATTCACTATTTTTGATTGAACATATGATGAATTAATCTAAAAAACAGACCGAAAAAACATACATTCAGTTGTTGGTGGATGCAGCATTTAGCTACACAAGATATTGTACAATTTTAATGTTCTACTGTATCCTCAACCACTTCTACTAGTCCCTAAGACCTTCATTAAGACCAGAATGCTGCTTAACAGACGTTTGGTTGAATCTCTATGCTATTTAGGTGGCAACTGCGTTCTATTGTTTATTAGACTTTAGTTTAGACTTCAAATTCAAGTCAAATCTTTATGAGTCAATAACTCTGAAGCATTAAATGCACTTTAGAAGATTTGTTTAAGAAAATGAGGTTTGAAAGGGTTTATTTTTTATAGAAATGACTGGGTAATTTTAGGTGATTATTGAGTTTGTTTGCAACAACAGCTGCTCCAGTTCTAAACTAAAAGAGCCCGCATTTGAACTCTAAACAAGTCTTGACTGAGCAAAGTGGAAAAATTCATTTAATTGTATATGAGACATCAGTTTGACGTTCTATATGAAGCCAAAGCTTCTTCTGAGTAATAACTTTCTTCTGTAAACTTCTGGATAGTACACGCTTAAGAATGAAAGATTATTAAGGCTCTTTAAACTTTATAAGTCTCAATGCCCTGTTTAATTTACTCAACATGACTTCATTCCCAGCTGGCTTTGCAGAGAAGAAAGACAGAAGCTTGTGGATGAGCGTAGATGAAAATCATTCACACCAATCAATGCGAAACATGGTTAAAGAAGAGCATTGTGGGATACGCCCCTAAAACCAATAACACGCCCTTAATATCAGCACAGCTAGAGAAATGCAATAAACGGAAACAAAGGAATGTCAGCACGGATCAGCCACATGTCCTCAGACCAACAGTGACCAAGATCAGCCAAGCTTTTATGAAGGAGAGCCACTAAGCCTACGTTCAGACTGCAGGCAAATCAGATTTGCTTCTCAGATCAGATCTGTTGAGGCCGCACTGTTATTGGCAAGTGATCAGATCTGATTTGTGTCTCCAGACATCACCAGCCTATCTGTGTGGGTTGTGGTAGCCACCAAGGCATCAGTAAGTACAAAGTTTTGCTGGTGATGTGGCATCATCTCCAAACAATAAGACCATCAATGTTAAGCATGAGTCTTTGGTTTGTTGATGAATCCCTCAACTTCTAGTCTGATGTCTGTCACATTGTGATCCTGAGATGAATGTATAGAAATCTGATTGGAAACCACCTCCAAATGGATTGATTGACTGTTTTTGATAGAAAACATGAAGAATTAACTTCAAAACTTGATCGAGTGATTATTAGGGCTTTGTACTGGAGATTCGTTATGAAAGTGATTTGAAATATGAAATAATCTGAGGAGAAAAACCTCCACATGACAAGTAATCTATGCTGGTCAAGAGTTTCCTAGAAGCCCTGGTTCACCGGACTAAGGCGCTATCACTATGATCCATTATGATTGAGAGTTCAAATCCTGATCATGCTGCTTGCAATCGGCAGCCGGGTCCTGAGAGAGCAAAATTTTCCATGCCCTCTCTAGGTGGGTAAGATGGCACTCTAATGTTGGCTGGATCAGGCTTCTGCCTGGCAATCCATCAGAACTGGGGATCCTGAGCTTTCATCTGAGTGTTGGCTGCCTGGCAGTAATGTACTGGCAACAGTTCAAAAAGATGCGGAGCTTGACTTCACATGCATTGGAGGAGGCCTGTGCTAGTCTGCACCCTCCTAGAGTCAGAGACATTACAAGTGATAGAGAGAGACAATGAATGTGTGGCTCAATTGGCTACCAAATCACATTGGGGAGAAAATCGGGGTAAACACTTTTGAAAAAGAGTTTCTTAGAACCTAAGTTCTTGGTGGATGCAACACACAGCATTCAGGCCAGTGAGACATTCATTAACATCTGGATGTTTTTAAGAGAAGTTTGGGTGAACCACTGGGGTATTTAGGTGACTACTGAGTTCTAGTGTTTGTTAGCAATGTTAGCCTCACTGCTAGAGTTTCGAAATAAGCAGAGTTTAGACTTCAAACATGCCTTGACTGATCGACTACATCTGACAACATAAAAAAGTGATTTTTGAGTGAATTTTTTTAACACACCTCAGTGTAGTCAAACCTTCATGAATCAGTGACTCTGAAGTATTAAATGTACTTTAGAAGATTTGGTTTAGAATACATATGAGGTTTGAGGGGGTTGAGAGAAGTTTTTTGTAGAAACAGCAATTTTAGGTGACTATTGAGTTCTAGTGATATTTTTGCAACAATAGCCTTGCTACTTTACTTCTTAGACATAACTAAATATTAGGTCTGTGCATTTTCAAGAACTGATGAAAATGAAAATGAAAGTGACACATTTGAACACATCCATGCACTCGGAGGTATTGAAAGCATTGGGTAGCCCTATTCACAGTGCCCAGGGAGCAGTTGGGGATTAGGTGCCTTGTCGTGTTCTGTGGATCAAACTGGCGACTGTGTGGTTTTAGGAAAACTATCAATAGTCGCGTTTCCATTGACCATGAAATATCGCAAATTAGAATTGCGAATAAAAATGTGCTTAATGGAAACACGACAATTTCGAAAAGACAATGTGCAGCTGGCTCCACTAGAGATCTCACAGCATCACAAAGTTCATTAAAAGTTGAATGTGTCATTCTAAAATGTTGAATCAACAGCTCTTCTGTAAAATCATCGACTACAGTTTCCCAAAAACTCAGCATATGTAGCCGCTCCCAAGTATAAGGGGCTTGTCGCTCCAAAGCCTCGATAAGTCGCCGTCTCCTCTGACGGCTGATGATGAGCACTAGTGCCGTGGTAGCAGTATGTATAAAGCTGAAGTATGTGTTTACATCCACTTCCGCCATGTTTGTAATGACTTATCGTGAGAACAAACATATTTTCACATGTGATTTTATAAAAGTATTTCACATTTAATGGAAACACCACAATTGCGAAACTTGTTTTGCCAAATTGTTTTTTCGACAAAACAGAATATCGATAAAGTTTTGCGCAAAACTGCAATAGAAACGCGACTATTGATACATCACTACACTACTGGAGTGGAAGAATCTAATGGCTGAAGATAGACTACAACATTACAACACTGCCCTCTAGTTGTTTAAACACAACACAAAATGAACCTACATGTAACCTACACTGTGTTTTTGAGAATGAATACAGTAACAAAAATAATAAGTGTCTCAGTACTAAGTAGTTCTAGTATGAAAGAGTCTTTGTGTGTAGTATGTGGTGTGTTTGGGTTAGTATAAAGCATGTTGAGATGTCAAGGTTTTCACCCATAAACATTATTTTACACACAAGTCAGGACTTTTAAATGTCTCTTTAAGCTGTCTCTTTAAAGCTCTCTGAGCTGAAAAGCTGGATTATTTATAATGTTAAACTAAATCTTCTTTGAAATAAGACCTTTAGTTTGTATATGCGAATGTATGTTACACTTATATAGTGCCTTTCTAATACCCAAGGACACACACCGGCGAGAAGCGGCAGCCAATCACGCACAGTGTCTCGACCAGAAGTGATCGCCCACCTGAAGGACTACATCGAGCTGGAGGGGGACCACTCAGTGCCAAACCATATCTGGGCATACACACATACATTCAGACAAACCAGGGTAATTTACAGCCAATTCACCTAAACTTCAAGTTTTTGGACTTTGGGAGGAAACCACCACAGATATGGGGAGAACATGGAAACTCCACCCAGGTGGGGACTTGAACCCAAGACCTCAGCGCTGAGAGCCACCGTGCCACCCAATATGTAAATATTGTTATAGTTTTCAGACCATTCCCTAGTTTAGCCAGCCCTAGCAAGTAAACCTGAATACAAACACAACTTGTTTCAAATCCTTTGGATCTGTGATGTCACAAGCTGTATGTGGTATGCATGTGTAGTAATATATAAAGTGTACAATTTGTGCTTTCTTCTGTCCCCCCCTTTCTCTCTCTCCTGGTCTAATCAGTCTTGAGGACAGCCTCTCTCCACCCTGCTGCTCTGAATTTGCAGGCCGGGCTATTTGTCATGGCAGTAGAGAGCGAGGCAGACACACACTCCAGCACAGATCAATAGAGCCCTCCCACTGACCGCACACTGCACTGAGCCCCTAACCTCAACACCGAAACACCGCAGCACAGCACTCGGCCTTTAGAGCTCATACACCTGCACTCCTCAGCTTGCCTCAGCTCGGCTAGGCTCAGCAGGCTCGCACAGCAAATACTGCAAAAAAGCAGAAAAAAAACCACATCTCAGCTCAGCTCAGAGCTGAGTCTAGAACAGCCTGACCAGGCCGAGGCTACTGTCCCATTATACCAAACTAATTGAGGAGGTGGAGAGTCCTCCATTAAGTCAATTAAACTGCTATAACAAGACACCTCAAAGACTGTTACTCCGCTTATACTCCAGTTACTACTTTTACATTTTTGTGTATTTATGTGTACAAAGAAAACATGAGCAGACAAAACAAACAAAAATAAAGTATTTTAGTATATTTGTTACTGACGATTGTTGTAGCTGATATATCAAAGGTTGTCATAGTAACAAATGTTTACTACATTTGCTATGGTTACCATTCAAAATATATATATATTTTTTACCCAAACAACTTCTCATACTTCACTACACTCCTTTCAATCGGAGTGTAAAACAAATGTAATAATAATAATAATAATAATAATAATAATAATAATAATAATAATAATAATAATAATAATAATTTATATATAAACACATATTTTGTGATACTTTATTGATTCTAAAAAGCACAAATATAAAAAAGAATAGACTTTTAATTACAGTAAAAGTTTTAGAATACAGCTATTTTTGCTTTTTAATGCATATCATTGCAGTCCTAAATATATGCTTACAACATATAAAAAATAAACAATAAATAAATTATAAAATTATACAATATATAAAATGTAAACAATATACATTTTTATGTATAAAAATATATAAAATTATAAAAATGCTGTACACAAACATTTAAAAATATGATTCATTTTTGTTCTCAGCACGTCAGATGTAAAATGCTCCAAAATTGTTTTGAATAAAATATTTTTACATTAACTGACTGTCATGCCGCCCATGTCATGCTTGTGTTTTGTTTCCCACATGCTGTTTCTGTCCACGTGTTTGTCACCATGTGCTTTTTGTTTTCATTCAGGTCATGTCACCCTTGTCAGGTTCATGTTCAGCCCCTGTTTCATCTGATCACACAGCCCTGCTTGTTCCTTCCTACCTTTTGATTTTATTTGTTATTTAAGTTTCCTCACATTTTTGAGTCCTTTGACTGTACTTGATGTTGTGAATGTCAGTCAGTGAATGTTACTAGATGTTTCATAGAATGCTTGTGTATGTTTGTCCAGCGTTACATTAAAGTTTAAGTTCTCCAAGCTTATGTTTTGTTTATAAGCCTCAGTTCTGTAATATAGACTTTTGTGGGGTCCTACCTCTGCATCCTGACTCCGCCTACTACACCCATGTAACCTTACAGTTACATTATAAGTAAAGATGGTTTTCTCCTCTAAAGTTACCATTTTAGAAATCTGGGTTGTTTTTTTTTGCTGATCTGATGGTGTTTTTTTTTTTTTTTTTGTAAATGAAAGTTTTAAAAATTACAGTATATCACATTGTTACAATGTTGCAATATATCACAATAATTTGTATCACAACCCCTGTATCATGATACATATT
Source organism: Crenuchus spilurus (assembly GCA_036984385.1). Lineage (NCBI taxonomy): Eukaryota > Metazoa > Chordata > Actinopteri > Characiformes > Crenuchidae > Crenuchus > Crenuchus spilurus. The sequence goes on along the minus strand of BRDA01030740.1, from coordinate 12,251 downwards.
ATATCACCAGGTTCATCGATGCACAGCCTTAATTTTGTCCTCTAGAAATAAAACTGATTGATTGGTAAATCAATAAACATATAAAAGGCTAATTTGTGCAGTAATCTGAAATGAGGTGAATGTCCCCTTTAACACTGTATTTCCAAACAGAGAAGGTGGACATTTTTCTTCTTGGCTTTAATTTGTGGACACTAAAAAGTCTGAAACTGCTGCTGAAAAACAAGAAACAACCTGACATATCACCTTGTCTAGAACAGTATGAAAAACAACACAAAGGCCAGCAAAGGCCAGTGTGACCTTATGCTTTCCAGCCTGGCTTGGCCTGACAGTGGACAACACATCTGACATCAAGAAACCCCGAAGGAGTCTGTGTTAGAGCTAGTGTGGATTTAAAGGGCCTATATCGTGTAAAATGTCCTCTTTTTAAAGGTGCAATCAGTCAAAAAGTAGCAAACAATTGTTTCTTTCTTTAAAAAATTTCTCAATTTTTCTCGCCAATGTAGAGGTAGCCAATCAACCCATGTGTTTATTAGGGCTCTCACAATCACTTGTAATGTCCTTGACTCTAGGAGGCTGAAGACTAGCACAGGTCTCCATCTGCATATGAAGTCAGGCTCCACCTCTTTTCCAAATGATGATACATCATTGCTGGGAAGCAAACGGAGGAAAGTGCAGGAGCTCTGATACATCAGCTAACAGACACCTGAGCCAGCAGACATTACTTAGTAGGGATGGGGAGAGAGCGACATCTACCCACCCCGAGACAACACAGTCAATTTTGCTCTCTCAGGCCCCGGCTGCCAATGGCACATCAGGGATGTAAACTCACAATCCTCTGATCATAGTGTTGGCGCTTAAGTCTACTGAACCACTCAGAGACCCTTAATTTTTACATTTCTTTCTTTAACACAAAGCTCATTACACTGCTTTGTAGTATTTAAAAGAATCAGTTAGTGGTCCCCAGCAAGGCTGCCATGTTTACATTAGGTTTAGTAGAGAATCTCCAGTACATTCAGGCCACTAGGTGTCACTCTAAAGGTTATGTCATAACATGAAAAAGAGAGTTCATCATAAAATCATAACTTTAAAGTTGATCAAACTATAAAAAACCATGCCAACTACAGCCCTATATAAATAGGATTAAATTGACATGGGGTCCTGGGGTCATTTCTTCTTTTACAGGAGTTCTTCCAGGAGAAAAAGATTTTATTCTCATCTGGATGCGCGAGGTCTGTGTTTATTCCTCTAGTCCTGATTTACCTGTTGTTTTTTTTTAGGTAACTTAAGGCTTGTCTGATCATTTTTGTCCTGTCTGTTAGCAAATCTCTATGATTTTTCAGTCAGATGTTGCCTTGCATTGAATAAATTGAATAAATATTTTGGCTGCTTACAAACTCTTAACAAAAATTTGCATGATTACAAACTAGCCTCATTCTGAGACATAATAAAGAGGCTGAGAAATGTGAAGATGAATTTTGACTGTTTATTGTTTATGAACCTGTGCAGATATCACAAGTGGACATCAGGGAAATAATAAAACACAAGCAAAATGCAGGACGGGCCCTTTAAGGTGTGTGACCGTGTCAGTGCTGCACATGTGGCACACCTGGAACATCTGCTCAGGTCAGTTCAGTAAGAAGAGCATGGGCACAGGACATAAACATGAGGACAGAGGAATCAACGATGTCTGGATCAAACAGTGGGCAAGAGATAGAGAGATTGAGAAAGAGAGAGAATCAAGGGAGCAATGGAAAGGCTAAAAGCAAAACAGACTGTGCCCTGACCCACAGAGGTCAGAGAGCATGTGTGAATAATGAATGAATTTCTGCTCACCTTTGACCCTAAGCGGGCAGGGTCACGGACATGTACTCGCATGCGCTTGCATGGACACACACACACACACACACACACACCCACACGCTTTCACACAAAGAGATATGATGACCACCCAGAGGCTCTTTCCCCTTTATATCTATAGTGGATCAACATCACTGTATAAAAATAAACAAATAAGGAAACGTTTAAGCCATAATAACATTATTTTATTACAGTAAAAGTGTAAATGAGATATGTTGTTAACTGGTAAAAATAAGTACATGTAATCATAGAATAATGCACAGAATAATGTTTCTGTTTATTTACTGAATTTAATAAAACTGTATGTGCGGTGGCTTTTATGCATTATCTCATCTTTTCCCTAGTTTATGAAATTTAGTAAATAAAGGATTAGTGTGCATTAAAATATGATTTATATTCAGATAGAAAATCAGTGAATACATGCTGTTTAACCATGGGAACTTTTTCACTGGACTGTACCTCACCAGTTACTGATAATAAAAATTCAGAAGCTTTAGCTTTTCAACAATGTCTAGAGTATCCCAAATAAGAGGATGCAATTTATACTTTCCCTTAACAGATAGAAAATTCTGGACCACTTTTATCATAATGCCCTCCCCCTCCCACTCTGCTGCACTCTAGCCTTGTGTCCAGAGCCCCTGGAGTGTGGAGTGTGAATGAACAGTGATTTATCCCACATTAGCACTCTTCCTGGCTCTGATTAGCTGTTTTGAATTAGCCTATCTTTAGGAGCACTAGGGGGAACCAAAGAATCCTGATTTTGTCTCATGTACTACTGTCAGGACGTAGTGACAGTTTTCTCCAGACTGCAAACGGTTATTTTATATACAAATTACCTTCTGCAACTTTAAACTAATGATGCTTAAAACAAACTAACCTGAAATAAAATGAATAATAATACAAAATAGTAAACATAAAATAACTATAATAACATAGATAAACTTATTCTTGTGTATTATATAAGTCCTCAAAATCACTAAACCTGCCTCTGGTTACATCATCAACTCATATAACAATTCAAACATGAGCTTGAAAGTTATATGAAGAGCTAATGGAGAAGGAACAGTATGTACATGGGCACAGGTTAATGTGCATATGCGCTGCCCACTTCTTCCTGCTAATCCCATTGTGAGGATTTTAACAGGAGAAACACGTATTGGAGTATTGAACCATTTGCTGTTGATCTGAGATGCCGTTCGGGCTCATCGCAGTCTCCGCTCACCTCAGCGATGGAGAGTGTACACTCCACCACATCAATAATGTAAGCACATCTGCTTTTATTCAATATATCACAGGATAGTTCATTCATAGAGCTCTATTCATCAGAGTGGGGGCAGGCAGAGGCATTAGAACATGGAGAGCTTTATTAGATTAGCTTTGCCTTGATGTCACCCGGTACTTCACACACTCACCAGTTCTTCTCTTTCAGCCCTGCATGCATTTACACACACACACTCAGACTCTTCAAAATAAACACTGAAGGATGAAGGACGAGTGGACAGCTTGGAAAGAACACTGGCCCAGTTTCAAATACTTCAGAGAAATTTGTTACCTATGCTGGCATCGCCCCCATAGCAAAGAAATCATGGCCTGGTTCTAGCCCACATTAACTACTTTCATCAGTCCATACTGATGGTGATGACTTTATCTAAATCTAGATGACAAAGCAGAGCCTCAGTGTAACCTGAATTAAACCACAACTTTACCCCTTACACAGCTGGGCTAACTTTGGGCAATTCTAACATTTCACAGGGTTGGTTGTACTCAGGTCACATGTATCCCAAAGTTCAAATTCCTGGATAAACATGACCACTACAGCTCCAGTTTTGCCCCACAATACACATTAGCATAACTGACCCATAAGTGACTTAATTGGGCCATATTTGGTGCAGAACTGTCTGCTATTTAATGGAATGGTACCCCCAAAAACCACACCTGGAAAATCTTCCATTTTCCTCAGATATCATATCAGTCAAAACATGTCTAGAGTCCATTTATTCCTTAGTAGAACTGAGCTGAGAGGCTAAAATTGCTAAAAAAAAAAACACTAGAACTCAATAGTCGCCTAAACAACACCAACAGATGGTGTTCTCAACAGTGTCAAAGATGCACAGATGACTGAATAGTATAACAGTGAAAAGAGCCAGATATGCATTTCAGTGTCATTATTGTAGTTGTATTGTCTCTCTCTCTCTCTCTCTCCTTCTCTCTTTCTGTCCCACCCTCTCTTTACACACACACACACATATATATATGCTCAGTCAAACCTAAACCTTTCTCAACCTGCTCAAGTGTGTAAATTCACTGTCAACCAACAACTTGGGAGACATCAAACCTGAGCTAAAAAGTGTTGATACTATCCTAATTCACTCTTCTAGATCAGTATCTGGAGTATCTAGAGAAGAATCTGGTGCAGCAGCATTTGTGGATGTTATCATAGTCTCCAAGTGGCTAGAAATAAATGACATTCTGGGTGACCCCAAACTTTTGAGTACATAAATATAGTGTCACTAATTTTTTTCTCTGAGATGCTGCTGTCCATTTGTCCATCTTCTCTCACCCATCCTCCATTTCTCTGATGCGATTGAGAGCGAGCTTAAGTGAATTGCGCATCTTCAATCTCCTCCAGTCACTTAAAGCTCAAGCTTGGATCCTGCCATCCATCTTCTGAGGTCTCAAACACACACACAAACACACACCATGTATCAGCATTCCGTGATTTAACTAAACGATAGAAAAAGCTCTGACTCCAGCATAGGTACATACACTGTTCACTTAAAGACAATGTAAACGTCTTCTTAATGGTCCAACATAGCCCCCAGGTCCAAGAGTGCATATTAAAGTTCTCTACTTCTAACACATTTACTACACAATAAAATCTGATACAGTTACTGTATGTTTGCAAAACTAAAATGGGCCAAAAACATAACCTTGAGGAACATCACATCAGTGACAGGAAAGGCCCAGTGATGGTTCAGTACTTTTTAGTTTTGTGAAACCGTATGTAATTCGCTGAAATGAAATTGCATTGACAGTGTCAATTCTAAATGTTCAACCCTCACCACCTGGATATTTGAGGACATATGTTATTTTCGTTTAATTGCATAAGTCTTTAATGAAACCAGATTTTCTAGTGAGCAGAAAAATCGTGTCATCTCATTTGACCATCACTGTTCTTCAGGGGCCACTCGGGTCACTGGAACGGTCACTGGATCCTGGTCACATGTCATCAGTGCAGCACTGACTTATTACCAAATGGCCTCTTTTACGGGGGAGTGGGGGAGCAGCCCACTAACACAATGACAAGACAATGAAATGGATTGGTAGGACAGGAAAAAAACAGGCGGGACGTGGGTGATGTGCAGAGGAGGTGGGCTTGGGTTCATTTACTAAAGTAAGAAGAGCATTGAGGTCAAAATTCTGTAAATAACAGGGCTCAGTCTGCTTCAAAATTAAGGCAAAAATCTATTTTTGAGCAGAAAAATCTGAGAATTGAAGGAAATATTAGGGTAGACACATATGTAAGAAAAATACTGATGCACTAGAGTATCACAATATATTCTGTATCATGGCATATATGGGATTTTTAATGAACAGTTTAGATCTAAAGATTGGTAGAAGACAATAATTAATTTTGACTTGCATTTAAATCCCTGACATGGTGCCTGAAAATAGCCTTAAGGGTTATTTCATTATCCTTTCATCTGCATTATTCTTATATTTAATAATGCCTCTGGGTAGTTAAGACTCCTATAAATGTTTTTATACTATAACAGTGTTGCCATAAATAGATTTTAAAAATAGCAATTTATCATTTTGCTTAAAGTATCACAATATTTTACAATATATTGAATTGTATCCCCTTGATTACACATCATATATGATAGAAAATCAATCAGACAACAGCTGTAAAATTTATTTTATTATCTTGAGAGCCATCTGAAAAATATTTGTAATAACAGTTTAACATTTGATAATCTTGTGATATTTGGGCTGTTTTTGAAAACTTTTGAAAAAGGCTTTTGCCTTTATATGTCACATTAAAACACGTTTACCATGATAATGTTTGGTATCTCAATTATATATTACCTCTATTATTTTACAATTTGATATACTGAGCTCAAAAACAGAAACAAATATGTATTTAAATGTAAGACATGATGATAATAACAGATCAAATGAAGCTAAAAACAACTATTTACAACTAAAAGCAGATGTGAGATTCACTTCCTGTCCAATTGGCAGATCCTGCTGCATTGTGTGGCTTCATTGAGGGCATCTCGCCCCTCCCACCTTTTTTTTACATGAATGTAAATATGATTTTTATTTGTCTCTGTTTTTAGTTGGTCTATCAACATCAAACTAAAACTATAACAACATTTCAAGCCAGAATGTTTACAGGAAGTTGACGACAATGCTCATTGTTGTTATGATGTGACATCTTGAACCAGCCATGTGATTTGAGTGTGACTGGCGACTCCAGAGGGTTAAAATGTTTTTGGGTGGCATAGACTATTATATTAGTCTCGAGGCTAATATGCATTTGGATACATACATACACAGTGCAAATTGAATTGTTCAGTGATCTGTTCCTTTAACGGAGCAGGTTAATGTAGATATTGTGCAACGTTCTCCTTGTACCATGTTGACATCAATAAGATGGCTTTTGGTAAGCAGGTTAAGGCTGAAGTTGTATGTTTCTGGGCCTGAATGCAATGGGCTTCTGATAAAGTTATTCAAATGAGAGCAGTTTCAGCAGAGGCATTATACAGCTTTAGCCTCTCTATAGCCAATTAGCCTGAAAGCTTGGTCTCCCAGTGGCTTTGCTGCTGTCTGACCCGGCCAGCATGGAGACGACTGGACTGAGCTTCAGGAACCAAGCCTAACACATATAGTTTTTACAAAGCATTCACTTCACTTACAACAAATATGGCTGGAAGCAATGTTTACATTTTTATGCAGATATGCTTGTATAAAAACACAAATATTTATTTAAGCATTTAAGATGCACCCATTGGTGACAGGATGTGCAAATGCACACACAGCTTGTCTAGTCCCTGAAGAGAAGTATTGCCAATAGAATAAAAATTGACATACTACCACCATGACTAATGCCAGGCTATATGGGCATAAAGCCCCCCAGCATTGACCTGTGGAGCTGTTCTCTTTTGGGATGAGTTCTGGAGTTGAGGATGAGGTGGTTATGGTGGTGATCACAGCAATGCTCCAATATCTAGTAGAGCCTTCTGTGTACAGTAGAGACAGTCTTTAGAATACAAATGATTTCTTTGAATGAATTTATAAAGATGTATATGTTTTATGTAGAGTTACAGAGGCTTGTTTTGACTGAACACTTTAAACTCTTCAAAAATGTGGTCATGATCCGGGTCGTACCAACTTCACAGCTGTGAAAATTGCATCGTGGATTTTGTGAAAATTCCAAATGTAAGTGGTTTAGAACTTAAACCCGATTAATCATGTGGGGTGAAAGTTTCAACAAGGTGCCAACCAAGAGCAATGAAGCTTCTCCATGTGTCACCTTCAGTCTGCATGTTGTGTTTACTTTCGTTTTCCCACTTCCGCTCTAGTCACTCCTCATTCATTATCGTTCACACCTGCAGCCATGCATTATCTTTTGCACTCTAATTACCCAGAGGATACAGTACCAGTCACACGTTTGCCCACACCTTCTCATTCCATTTTTCCTACATTTTAAATGAATACTGAAGTCATCCAGACTATGAAGGAACACATAAGGAATCATGTAGTAAACGTAAAAATGTTAAACAAACCAAAATATGTTTTAGATTTTACTTCAAAGTAGACACACAACTGATGTCTCAAACACATTAAGAGGCAAGAAATGCAAGTCATGAACTCTTGACAAGACACAGCTGTTAACTGAAAGCCATTCCAGGTGACTACCTCATAAAGCTGACTGAGAAAATGCCAAGAAAGCTGCATCTAAGCAAGAGGTGCCTACTGTGAAGAATGTAAAATATAAACATATTCTGGTTTGTTTACCACTGTTCTGTTTACTAAATAATTACAGATGTATTTACTCATAGTTTACATGACTTTAACTGTCATGCCTCTCGCTACTTCACTTCTTGACAGTTTACACTCAGAAAAGTATTGCGACTTGTTTCCTTATGTGTACTGTGCGCTATCTTTATCTAGACGTCAGTGTTTTTTTTTTTCCTTTTTTAAAAAAAAATAATTTTATCCCAATTTTCTTTCCAATGTAATTTAGTGGCCAATTAACCATTTTATCAGCTCTCCCTATCACTATCACTTGCAATGCCCCTAACTCTCTTCTCTCTTAGGAGGGGGCAGAAGAGCACAGGGCATATCTGACAACAGTGACATCAAGCCCCCTTTTTAGAACTGCTGGTGATACATTGCCGCCGGGCAGCTAGTGCACTCGGAGGAAAGCGCAGACCCCCAGTTTTGTTAGATCGCTCGGCAGACGCCAGAGTCAGTTCACACTGTTTATAGTGCTAGGGACAATGCACCATCTTGCCCAACCAAAGAGAGAGTATGGTCAATTGTGCTCTTTCGAGGCCCCAGCTGTTGATGGCACTCTAAAGCATGATTGGGATTCAAATTCATGATACTCGAATCATAGTGGCAGTGCCATAGATTTTAGTCTTTAGATTGCCAAGTTACATTTGAGCTTGTTTTGTATTTGCCTGTGCCACTCAGTAAAGCCCCTGTTTGCTTTTATTTGCATGTTTGCCATTTTTCTAACCACTTTAAGCCTGACTTCAGTATCAGTCTACAATCCAGACAGTATTTAAATAATGATAAACCACATGTCCAGAAGGTGTGTCCAAATGTTTGCCTCACACTGTGTGCTCTCCCTGTTTGCCCTGTTTAGTCCGGTATTGGTCATAAATTGTCATAACCAGTCTCGACTGGTTCACGTTGATCTCGGTTTCCCTTATTTACGGTTTGCTTCACGTTTGGAATAAAACGCAGCCTTGCATATACGTCCAGCCTCACTTTCTCCACCTTTGACCGCTGAACTATTGCACTGTTTATTCTGGGTTGAGTGAGCTGTGCTCTGCAGAAACGTGATGCTACATTGTAGCTACTAGACATCCTGAAAGGGATCTTTACCTAATGAGGCTTTACTGGTCTGTTTGTGTACCAACTGCTGTTGTTAAACTGTGAGAAAGATGTCTGCAGGGTTCAAGACTGCACTTATAATGTAGGTTTATTCAATAACTGCTGTGAAATGTAACACTTCTCTCACACTTGAGATTGTATGCATATGAATAGCAGAATATTAATAATAAGACTAATAGAGGGTTAGTTCAGCGGCTAACGTTGGATGTTTTATGGTGTTAAAAGGTCAACGAGGTCAATTCAGTTTTTTACACCTAACAAAACTCCTTAACACCTGTACAAAAAGGCGGCTTCCAACATAGGGGTCACTTCGGCAGGTCACTTCTCCCTCTGCCCGGACAAACCAGGAGAAAAAACAATCTGTAAAGAAGTTAGAGGGCCTTCCTACGCTTTCGGCTGACACAATGGGGGCCAGTGGCAGCTGGCCTGTGTAAATCTTGTCATAGTCAATAGCAACTGTTGAATAGGGACATATGAGAGAGAGGGAGAGAGAGAGAGAGAGAGCGAGAAGGAGAGAAAAAGAAAGAGAGGGAGTTCATCTTTTCTTTCTTCGGCTCGTGCCGCTGGGCCCCAACGGGGTGTAATGGCCTCGCGCCACATCACTCGCTCCTAATCTCCCTTCATTAGGCCTCGCTCGTCCACCCCATCCCTCGTTCTTTTCATCCCTCCTTCGCTACTACTCCATCCCGCTAGGATGGACAATAACCCAGCATATGTTGTAGCAAAGGGGGGAGAGAATGAGGGTGGAGGGTGGAATGGGGGCAGAAGAAATCAGAAAAGAAAGAGAGAGAGAGAGAGAGAGAGAGAGATAGAGAGAGAGAGAGAGAGAGAGAGAGAGAGAGAGAGAGAGCTTAACGGAAGTTTAGTTAATCGCCTTTCCACTCGAAAGGAAGAAAATGTTTATTCACTTTGGTCATCTTCACTCCACAGATCAAAGGGAGTGATTAGCAAGTGGCACGAGTGCACACACACACACACACACACACTTAACAGAGACAAGCAGCTGGCGCTGAGCTGAATGAGAACGGTTGAGAGGAGTGAACCTTCAGGTGGAAACACTCAGGCTAATGCTGTGGTCACCATGAACGTGAGTAAAACAGTGAAAAGTTCATTTATCTGTAAATTTAGCTTCACTACAAGTTCATCTAAGTGATCTCTGATGTTGCATTCACAACTAAAACAGTCTGACACAATAAAGAGGCTAGAAGTCTTTAATTTTCAAAAAAAGAAAAAACCCAACAATCGATTGTTTCTGGTAAGGAAAGGACTGTTTGTAAAGCAACAAAGTTGAGTCAGACACAGGGCTGGGCGATATATTGGTGCCTGACTTATTATTTGATATGAATAAAAAAAAATTAATTATTGTTATCAGTTCCAATTTAAAATGCTACATAACTTTTTTGCACATTGTGTCCTATTTTTAGCTTACCATGAAATGTCCTTCTTCAAGACTCTACAGCCACCTCTGCTGGCCGTGGAACATATGAATGAATTTTACATTACTTATATTAAAGTTTGTATAATTATCAGTATCAGCCACAACCAGTTGTTGATTAGCAGAAATCTACCCTAAACAAAACCCTAACCATAACACTCCTAACCCTAAACCTACCCTAACGCAAACCACACCCCTCCTAACCCTAATTGCAAAACTATTTAAATTATGGTGACAGATTTCTGAAATTGCAGTCACTATATAATTAAAATATGCAATGTTTTATCTGTAAAATAAAAAAGGGGTTAGTTTTTTTTAATGTTTTTTTTTGGTAGATCACTGGATAGCTCCATTCAAGTAGACTGTAGCTTTGGTCTATCACCTGGAAGTATGTAACCCCACCCCTGTTTTTAACCTCATAGTTTCCTTCTGTGCTGTAAAGATGTTCGTGGTGATTTTGTGGATTTGACACAAGCATGTAGTGAAGTTTGACAGAGCAGTATTCTCTAAAACTAGGCGAGCATGTAGTAGAAAGGGTTAGCAGCAGACAGTGCCCTCTGTTGGCCTAGTGTTGGTCAGCTAGTTTTTGGCTCTGGTTGTGCTGGCAACATTTCTGCAAACTAGAAAAAGCTGTATATATTTTACCTCATTGACTTGAATTGGCTCAAACCATCTTATAAATTGTTTGTGCCATTACTTTCATTTTCATTAATAATTTATTTCTGCAGATGCTTTGAGACATATATATATATACAAATATATAACAAACCATCTTATAAATTGTTTGTGCCATTACTTTCATTTTCATTAATAATTTATTTCTGCAGATGCTTTGAGACATATATATATATATACAAATATATAACAAATATAATGCTTGGAGACATATGACACTTGCTTGGCATCAGTGAAACCATGGTCAGTTCAGAAAGGTTCAAAGGTGAGGAGAGGTCGGTTAAGTGAATTCAGGTTAGTCCTGTAAATTTGATGAACTAATGTGAACCGACAGAAAAGCAGATGTACTGCATGTGGTTCATGGCTTATTTGTTAGATAACAAATGTTATTCATTCGCTGAACTATACACTCCCTCCAAAACCAGATCAGAGCAGGACTTCCTCACTCTACCCGGAAATCCACATCAAAGTATTGATTAGTCAAACTCGCTATTGGATAATAATTGGCTTCCATGAGGTTTGCAAAGGGTTAAACCAACATATTAGCATACAGAACACTGTATTAATTGATTAACCCTCCTTATAAAGGATGTTGATCAAAGAAACACACATTTTTTGTAACAGATTATAAGGTATAGTACATTTTGTCCCCCTCCCTCTCTTTCTGTCTCTCTCGACCTCACCACAGTCTGTAACGTCTGTGAAGTGTGTAACGGCTTCAGCTTGCCTCCTAGTGGTCAGACACTGACAGGAATGTCACAGCCTCGTTAGAGAGCCAAACAGTCCCCTGAGCCAGACAATAGGGGGAACAGGCGTCAGGCAAAAAAGCATCCTGGGTAACTGTGCATGTGTGTGGCACAGTTAGATCTCACTAAAGAAGTAACAGGATCTCAGACTAACAGTGTTCAGCTGGAATAATGTGTTTTAGTTGGTGTTGACACCAAGAGCTAAATCATGTGATATATACACAGTATGCTGTTTTATATATATATATATATATATATATATATACAAACCGGATTCCAAAAAAGTTGGGACGCTATAGAAATTGTGAATATAAACTGACTGCAATGATGTGGAGATGGCAAATGTCAATATTTTATTGGTAATAGAACATAGATGACAGATCAAAAGTTTAATCTGAGTAAATGTA
>BRDA01030738.1:0-10448 GCA_036984385.1 Crenuchus spilurus | reverse complement strand
AAACAAAGCCCGAGAAACGATGAGAAGCAAAGCCCGAGAAACGACGAGAAACACAGCCCGAGAAACGACGAGAAACACAGCCCGAGAAACAATGAGAAACACAGCCCGAGAAACAACGAGAGACAAAGCCCGAGAAACAACGAGAGACAAAGCCCGAGAAACAAAGCCCGAGAAACAACGAGACCAAGCCAGAGAAACAAAGCCCGAGAAACAACGAGAGACAAAGCCAGAGAAACAACGAGAGACAAAGCCAGAGAAACAATGAGAACCAAACACAGAATGAATGACGAAGCTTGGGTTGATGCATTGTTTTCGCAAAATTAGAGGTGACTCGCTTTGGCACGCCAATGAAAACAGGTAGATGAACAATAACAAAGGTTCAACTTCATACACACACACACACACACACACATACTGTATATATGTGTGTGTGTGTGTGTGTGTGTGTGTGTGTGTGTGTGTGTATAATATAACTTATAGTGTATAGCTATTTGGAGACTCTGATAAACTCAATAGACTCCAGATCCTCAGTCTTCTATGGTAGAATTGTGAGGTAGGACTGTGTCATCACTTTGTGTGTGTGTGTGTGTGTGTGTGTATACTATGAAAAAGTAAAAAAAAATGTGTCTGAGTTCAGAGGCTTGTTTTCTGTGCTTTGCTCTGATACAGCAGTTTACTGCTCTCTTCATCTTTTCTATGTGGGACTGTTCTGTAATAATCCTTTGTTTTGCACACAAAACAACAATCGTTTACCTTCCCCTAAGTCATGGGAAAACAGCAGAAAAATGCCCTGGGTGGGTTTAAACTGTAAGTCTTTATTCTCTACCTGGTTGAGAGAAAAATGCCCCACATGAACGTACATCAAAGGTAGCACTGCAGCAAACCTGTTTGTGAGTGTTTTTACTGTAGTCATGCTGCTTAAAACTGAATGGAATTTTGAGGGCTGCAACAATTGAAATCACTGAAATTTATGATCATTTTTTATGATCACAGCTGCAGAATTATCACAGGATTTAATATATAAATCAAAATTATTATATGTAAAATCAAATACTGCGATTTTACATTTTTAATTATAATTTTTATATATATATATATTTATATTATACATTTTTTATGTAGTAGTAGTCCCTGACTCTAGGAGGGTGAAGACAAGCACAAGCCTCCTCCGCTGTGTGTGATGCAGCCACTGCCTCTTTTCCAACTACCCTCAACTGCTCTCTGGGCACTGCAAATAGGGCTGCCGACCCCTCTGGGGAAGCTGTTGACTAATGTGTGTTCACCTCAAAGTCAAATTTCTCTGTGTGAGTACAGTAAACACACATGCCTAGAGAGTGGGCATCTCTATGCATGGCACACAGGGAGCAGTTGGTGGTTAGATGCTCATTTGTCAGGGAATTGAACCAGTGACATTCTGGTCACACGACTGGGTACCTAACCACCACGTCACATCTGCCCACAGCTGTGTGGTCAGTGATTGCCTTTCACTTCACCAGTCTAGCAATTATCCAATAATAAACGACTTCAAGCCTGAATTAGAGTGAGATTGTATTTTGCTGATGTGCCACAAAGCAGTAAAAATAGAGAAGAGGTGGTAAAGAAACACAAACTGGGCCTGCGAGGCAATCCCAGCTGTGATTTTGGCTTAAAGCAGCGAAACACTAATCAGAGTCAGGATTCTTTTAGAAGGCATTACTACACGCTAGGCACTCTGTAGGGGAAATACCTGCTCCACACATCGCTGTGTTCCAGAAGATTAGCTGTGAGAGCCAACAGCAGGGCTGCAAGCATGGCAGCAAATTGCATCCTAAATAAAGACGCCAAGAAAATTACAAGTAATATGTAACATTAAGAGCGCTCCTCAGTATTTGTGCATTCGGGGAAATACCCAGGCTAACATTGCGTCTGGTTTTGATCAAATGTGGAAAAAACGCACCCGTTTTTAACTCGTGTCACTTTCAAATGCAAATGGGACCTCATTAAAAAGTACGAGCCAAATTCATTAAAGCTCGGACTGCCAGATTTTATTGATTTATCCACTTGTGCACCCTAATGCACCCTATAGGCACGCAAGGTACAAAGGTTTATCTAAATGCTGATTTAAATCACGTGGCTGAGGGCTGCGTGAGAACACTAGTTGTGGGCCTCGAGCATCTGCAGAAGTAACATTTACATAAGGCTTACTTTGTGTCAGAGCGCTTCGTTACTTCAGTGACGATGGTAATGCTTTGAACTTCACTGCAAAACAACCACGGTCAGATGGTTTATACGACTGAGGAACAGATGACTCTAATTCCTCTTGTTGGGGTTATATGGGGTAGAATAGGAGGCAGGTATGTAGGAGGTCTCTGTGGATATTGCTTTTGGTCATTGAGCCAACAGCCCAAGGCTACTTCGTCCTCATCATCTGTACTACACACCGGCACGTTTGAGGCCTAAGGCTACTGTTTTTTCCTTGACTAATAAAAGACAAAGACTGTTGACGTGCTTTTTGCAATTCTGTTATCAATTTAGCATTATTTTAAGGAAAAGTTCCCTTTTCTGGTCCTTGTACATTCAAAACTGTTGGGTTGTCGATTCTACTCAAATGCTGAATTGAGCATGTTGGGCCATTTTCTTGAGTTATTTCCAGTGTTTGGTTGTTTAGCTACAATTCCATGGTGCTGGGTTGGTTTTGGGTAGTTTTACCCTCTGCATTAGTGAAACTGCCCAGCAAATACACTCACTGGCCACTTCATTAGGTACACCTACCTTCTATCTACACTCGTGCATTTTAGCTCCACTGACCGTATAGGTGCACTTTGCATGGTGAATCATTCTGGACACTGATGTGGTGGTGTTGTGTTAGTGTGTGTTTCAGAGCTGCTGATGTATTTAAACACCTCAGTGTCTGACTTAAGTAGATAGATTGGCTGTCCAGACATTCAGTATACCTGTTGCAGCACCCGGGTACAGTTGAGGGTTAGGTGCCTTCTGAAGGGTGCTTCAGTAAATCTTTATAAACTTCTTCAAAAGTGTATTCAGATCACAGATGTTGATGGTAATACGCTTTTATACATGTTTATGTAGCTTTAACAAGCTTATTGACAGACATATGTTACCACACCAAGTTATAACATCAAGAAAAGAACATGGATAAAGTCCTTCTCTGGAGAACATCTGGGGATTTGCTGTCGAGTTTCTGAGTACAGAACCTTGTCTCGAGGCTTGCCCCTTCACCTCCTCCTCGTCCCCTGCAGTGGGGCCGACGATCCCCCTCTCCTCCCCCGTGATTGTGGGTCAAAACGGTGCCACCTATGTCATTAGAATAAGAGCGAGGGGCTCTGCACGTGGGCTCTAATGAACATCATGTATCACACACCCTGTGCTCAGGCACGTATCTGTGGCTTCATTAACTAACAGTGCACACAGACCAGGGCCTGAAGTCACCTCTCTAATCGCCAGCCAGTAACCGCTGCTGTTCTACATGACTCTTTGGCTTAGATTTGTCATTATTTGAGGTGCAAAATGGCTGCCAAAAATAGACCGCAGTTCTTAATTAGATGTCAGTGTTCGTGGGAGGAAAGATAATAAGTCTAGTGTTTCCACGGCAATTACTGCTGGCCAGCACCTGTTGTTTAAACACTGAGTGAACCTTTGTGATTGTCCATTCGGTGTGTACTGTAACTATAAGCATGCTTTAGGTCTGGTGATGGGAGAGGCAGCGTTTTGCTCACCAAATTTATGTTTACATTTATGTATTTGCCAGATTTTGTTATGCAGAGCGAATGTCAACTTCAACTGTTAATGATGTTACATTTATAGGTGAATGTAGTGTTGGGAGTCTAGCCCAAGGACTCTGATTACACATGTATAAACATCACTTTCTGACTGAGGGTGGCTCATTATTATTATTATTATTATTTATTGTTGATGCACGCAATATACTACCAATCATACACCAATATATACATACACACCGACAGATCCTGGCACTGGAGCCACCTTTGGGGGACAAGAACTCCTTATTATCTTAAGTAAACAGTATTATCTTATTCTTATTATTATATGAAAAGGAAAATACTTGAAATGTTGCTTAATGTGTAATTAATATGGACATCTCTGGGTTATTGTATGAACTCCCTCCCTCATACATCCTTCCTTTTTAAAGAAAATGTCAGGAAAATCTTTGGATGGAAGATTGTAGAGATGGACTTAGTCTGATGTGCTAATTCTATTTTTTATTACAGTATCATTTTGTGTATAATGACATTAAAAGTTCATATGGGCACCAATATAAGTGAGGGTCAATTGATAGAAAGCCTACACAAGCCGATCGATACTACCAGGGCCAAGTGATACATCTGGTCTTTCCTCAAACTCTAGATTCTTTCCTTAGAGGCGGGGCTAGTTAGTGTACAGTAGTACTTGTGCGCCTCTATAGAATCCCAAAATGGGTGGATGCACTACAAGTACGAGACGATCTTAACTCTCCTCCACCCATCTGATGTGCAACAGGAGTTGCGCATCTCCAAGAGGTCTTGAGTGAGGTGCAATTACAATGTTCCACCAGGGGAATCTGGAGCCCAAGGACTTTTGGAGGAACTGGGGACTAAACCCAGTCTTGTACATGGAGGTCAGCAGTGTTACTCACTACACTCTACCAACTGCTAAACCAAATGTTTATCCTTGTTTCTCAGTTGTGGTCTTGGAGTAGCCTCTACACATGAGTACTTTCCCTGCTCCAAAACACTTGACGCAAGTCTTCAGCTTATTAATTGATTCATGGGGATGCACCAAAGCATTTCAGAAACCAACATTTTGAAGGTTATTAGAGGATTTTAGATAAATAAAGCATGTTACGCTATGCCTAGTTTTCAGATCCATGTCTACTAGGAATGTACAACATTGCAGTTCCTAGCTGAATACATTACTATTAATATTTGGAGCGCAGAAGTCTCACTCTTATCCTGAGTTGAACAGCCCAATGAAAACTAAACTCTAAGAAAATTTTGCATCATACACACAAATCTGTAGTCTCATCTCTCATCTCAGAGGCATTTAGTACCATGCACTCTAAATTTGGCATATTGGTAAATAAGAAGTCAATGGAAGTAGAGTAAATAAAAAGGCAATCGAAAGGTCAAATTACAGAGTAACGTTTCATTAAAAAACAACTAGAGAAACGTGGCAACACGATGGTTTTGTGTTTAGCACATTTGCCTCTCAGCACTCTTGGGTTCAAGTCCAAAACTGGGTGGAGTGTCCATGTTCTTCCTGTGTCAGCATAGGTTTCCTCCCACAGTCCAAAAACATGTGGGTGTGTGTTCACCAAGTGATGGATTGGTGCCTTGTCCTACGCTTAGGATAGTTTAATGCCTTTCCCCACACCAGGTGGCAACACCATGCCCGTGAACAGGATTAAGCAGATGGCATAATGGATGGATGTATGGATATTAAAGCAAATATAACATGGTTTTTGGTTTCAGTTTTGGGCCCAGTGTGTCCAGAATTTCAGTTGAAGTTATGGCCAAGACCATTACTGACCTTATTTTGATTGCTGAATTTCTGTCCATCCTTTATCTCTAACTTAATGTTGGTCTGGGTCACAGTGAGGACCCCTACCCCTTTGGTGGGTGCAGGGCAGGGATTTACTAAACCCAGTACAAGGCAACAGTTCATCTGACCTCCATGTTTTTGGACTGTGAGGAAACTGGAGACTCTGGAGGAAACCCATGGTAGAATAGGGAAACTCCACCCAGATGAGAACTCAAACCAAAGACCTCAGTGCTGAGAGGCAAATGTGCCAACCACCAAGCCACTGCCGACCTTACTGAACGTATGGCTTTTAAAATAAACATTCACATCTTTTTCTAAATGCAACAATTAGTAGGTGCTCTTTAGGCTAGAGATTTTGCTTACATTTGTAACTGTTGGGGACATATTGTGCTGGAATCAGCTGGATTTGATTCTGGATCTTAATTTGCTGAAATAGCTTTTATGAACAAATCAAACAAAATCTCATTAAAATTGCAACACTGAAACCTGCCTGAATCTTGAGTGAATCCCACAAATGGTCATACAGGTCTACCAGCAGTGGTAAGACTCCCAGTCTACAGGACATTCTCAGAATACAGTGGACAGCACACAAGGCTGAAGTTCTCTTGCTCCACTCTGCTCCACATGTTGATGGTATGTAGGTCTCTGTGGAGAGTTCTTTCAGAAACTGTTTGTGAAGGATCTGCGTTGACCACCAGCAGTTCCTGTCCATCAGTTTCATCTACAGTTCGGAGGAGAATGTCCTGTAGACTGGGATTTGTACCACTGCTGATAGACCTGTATAACCATACACCTGCAAATTCAGCTACTTCCTTCACATTGTGGCATTGGATGTCCAAATGACATCACTTTTTTCAGTAACATCTGCTTTCATCAAACAAGACATTCACTGCACTGTATTACTGAACCCATCACACATCTCTCAGGTATTTATAGCCTGATCATCCTCGTGCCACGCATCTGCAGGAGCCGGAAGTTACTACCACCTTAAACACACAAGGTGACTATTTTTTTCTCCAGAGAGCTTATTAGCTAAGCATATTACTGAATATAAAACACTATGAAGTTTAGAAAAGGGAGCATCTGATGAGCATTATTTGGGTCGTACAGTCCCATGATCTCTTGCACAAATGAGGCCTTTCTGTAGTGTGTTGGTCATAGTTGTGACCTCTGCATTGACTTCACTGCATACACAGCCTTAGAAATGTGGAGCAATAGAAACAATATCATATCAAGTCTCCTAACTCTTTCTTTTTCTCTATGATGCTCCCTGTTGGCCCCAGGAGGGGCCCCGAGAGAGGCCCCGGTGCAAGAGAGCACCGGCTCATCTCTCATTAGCCTCGCCATGATGAAACGAGCTGTAACGTGTGTCATCAGCGCGGCGGCTACGCTAAGCTAATCCGACGGCCCTCTGCCTCCTGAATCATGGATGACCCCCGTCTGCCAGGGCGCTAGTGGGCTGCCTAGCTGGTAGAAGACACACACCTCGCTGGGGGCATCAAAAATTAACGCACCCTCCACCCACACCTCCTCCTCTTCTTTCTTCCTCCTTCTCTTTCCTCCACCCTGTGACCTCCGCTCCCTCTTTCATGAAATCATCGCTTCCCTCGCAGGACCTCTACCATCATCTGCTGCTCCTTTTACCTCCTTCCCTTTCCTCCTGTGCTCTCCCCTCCCTTCCCTCCATCGTTCCACTTCTCGTTGAGTTGGGAAAGGAGACGAAGAGTGTGCTCGAGTGAATGTAGGAGCTCAGGAGATTACACGGGTGTTACAGCATCGTGTCATTAACATTTTACGCCCTTAGAATGTGGTGCCCATACTGCCATGGGTTGTGTTGGCACTAATGATGGAAGCTCCACACATGCCACCAGTGCATCCATCAAGCTCCCTTCGCCACATTTAAGCAGACAGGCGACAGGCTTGGAGCCCGTCGAACTCAGGTACTGATGAAACGAAACCAGCGCCGTGCCTTGAGCCAGGAAATCAAAGGACATCGTTGTACAACACTTACAAAGCTCACTTCACTTCAGCTGGATCTGGACAGCAGGACAACTGACGTTTGGTAGTTGTGCACCAAACATCATCCCCTCACGTGAAGCTGCTGTCATATAGAGTGTACATGGCGTTCTGTCATTTTTTTCAATAATATAAAACCTATTTGGCTGAAGATGCCTGTAAATGATGCTAACGATGCTGTAGTATGTCACTTAATTATGTAGCCCCTTTCCGACTTGTTTTACATTTTAAGTTCTTGTAAAATAATAAATATTTTCCCCTCATGACATTCTTATAATTGTGAGGAAACTGCTTTTTTCATTCATGCTTGTTGTGTGTGTTAAGTGCTGGATGTGTGTGTTCAGTTAGCGAGAGGAGGGGGAGGGGCAACAATTGTACAGACCTCCTCACAACGGCGATGGAACTGAGAAAAAACAATCAGCTACCACCATTACACACTTGCAGTGTAAACACAGTAAACATGTTTTGATGTTATCTAGCTGCTCTCAATCTCAGTTTGTGCTCATTTGTAGATCTTGAACATCCTCATCGACATTTAAATCGATGCTATAAAAATATTATAGAGGGATCCTCAAATGACCCCTTAAAATTAGGCAGAAATTGTATTTATAAATGTAAAAGAAAAATTAAGAGATTCAGATGATTGCTCAGTAATTAACCTCTTAAATAGATTTTCGGCATGGTTCATCATTTGTTCTTTAAATTCAGAGATTACAAAGGCTGTGATTTATAAAAGCTGAAAGCTTTATGTTCAAGTTGTTCAGTTCTGTATTTTAAGCTTCCAAATAAAACTTGAAAGAGTTGCCTTTTAGTTGCAATTCTTTACTGTTTGAAACACAAATAAATAGAACTGAGCACTGTTTTGGTACTGCTGTTTTGGCAGGCATCTGAATTGCAGATAGAACCTACCAAAAGTCAATTTGATGCTGTGCAGCCTGAAGTTAAATGAATTCTGTGAATAAAACTTTACAAGCTCCTAGTATTCAGAAGTAAATTATAAGCATATTCTAGATCATAAGCTTGTTTACAAACATCAACATTCTGCATATTTTTTTTCTTGTAATTGCTGTATAAAAACATACAAATTCTATAAGAACATCAGTGACTTAGTTTAATAGAGCTAATTCAAGTTTTGATATATATTTTTCTTATTATTCTAATGAAATATACAAATAATTATCTCCAAGAACTGCTACACAGTTTCACATTTTCAGGTCATAGACCTGCTCCCATTGTAATACAGCTATTCTGTGGAGTCTAAAATTAAATTAAATGCAAATGTATTGCAGGAGCTTCCCGCTACTTATCACCCATAAAACGCTGTAGTAAGGTAATTAAGATGGTCCTGCGTAATAACATTTTAATATCTTCGGGCGAAAACATTTCTTTACCCCTTCTCTCTTCACACCTTGACTTAAACCATAATTCTGAGATTAAAGCCAGTTTAAGGAACCCTAATGTTATATTAAAACAGAGTTAATCAATGCGGCCGCTTTAGAAGTCTCTTACCATACATTAGCATGCAGAAAAGAAGGATTTAATGTGCCTGAACAGAGAGAAAGAAAAGAATTTTATGCTCCGTGATGAGATTTGTACATATATTACTACAGGTTAATAAACCCTCAGATTTCTTAATTTTTCATACGGTTAGTGCATATGTAAATATTTAATGGTGGCCTCATGTTCCACATATTTAACAAAAAGGTTAATAAACATTGTGAGAGAGCTGAGCAGCATAATCACAGAGTGTTTAGAAGTTCAGCCTGAGAGAGGACTCTCAGAAGTACAGTACCAGCTAGGATGATGTAGAGAAATATGATTTATTACTATTACACTACAGCACATCTGTGTTATTTTGTGCTATAAGTGGACTTTATTTAAACAAATGATGCATTTAAGTCATTATTTACTTACTATTTAGAAACTGCTCCTGTATGTCTTATACACGACTACTGCTCAAAAGTTTGGGAATCAACTTTTTGTCGAAACTCAATATGTCAGTTTTCTGTGGAGGTGAGGTGGGACAGTGTCACCACTTTGTAGCTCAGTTTTGGTGTCTTTCACAAGTTGTTGAGTTTATAGACTTTAATGCAGCTGTTTACTCTCCACCAGAAATTTAGTCACACAAGGCATCATGGGATGTAGAAATATGGTTGATATCTACTTTGAGAAGCATTAGTGCAATAACATTTATATCACTAATGTTGAACAAGATAAACTTTTTCATTTGGCAAAGACATATTCTAGTTGAGAAAAGCTTGGACTAATATCTCCTATTCTAGTAATTAATAGTGTTTATTGAGGTTGTTTATGGACTAATATCTCCTATTCTAGTGATTAATAGTGTTTATTGAGGCTGTTTATAGACTAATATCTCCTATTCTAGTGATTAATAGTGTTTATTGAGGTTGTATATGGACTAATATCTCTTATTCTAGTGATTAATTGTGTTTATTGAGGTTGTTTATGGGCTAATATCTCCTATTCTAGTGATTAATAGTGTTTATTGAGGCTGTTTATGGACTAATATCTCCTATTTTCGTGATTAATAGTGTTTATTAAGGTTGTTTATGGACTAATATCTTCTATTCTAATGATTAATAGTGTTTATTGAGGTTGTTTATGGACTAATGTCTCCTATTCTAATGATTAATAGTGTTTATTAAGGTTGTTTATGGACTAATATCTCCTATTCTAGTGATTAATAGTGTTTATTGAGGTTGTTTATGGACTAATATCTTCTATTCTAGTGATTAATAGTGTTTATTGAGGATGTTTATGGACTAATATTTCCAATTCTAGTGATTAATAGTGTTTATTGAGGTTGTTTATGGACCAATATCTCCAATTCTAGTGATTAATAGTGTTTATTGAGGTTGTTTATGGACTAATAT
>BRDA01030729.1:0-11222 GCA_036984385.1 Crenuchus spilurus | reverse complement strand
ACATTTGAGTCACTGGTTATGAACAAAGTCTGTGATTTATATGCTCACAATGAATGAAAGTAGTCAGGCTGACTGACCTGCTATGATGTGGGTGCTCACTTGGCACATAAAATGTTCTTTGTCTACACCAGGGGTCCACACACTTTTTCAGCCTGTGAGCTACTTATCTAATGACTAAGTCAAAATGATCTACCTAATATCAAAATGCAAGACACATATTTATTTATAAATATACTGACAATGTATGTGTACAGTGTATGCTGGTGTACCTTGAATTACTACATGAACCCTTATTACACAATACAACTGTGTACATGTTTTGTCATTAGCCTACTTTACTCTGATGACTTGCACTGAATGGAATCAGTCAGGGATGCATAGTCTGGACAGTAGTTGCTAATAGCCAGCCTCAAGCAAACCACCAAATGATCATCAGTCATAGTGGATACTTGGACTTAATGATCTTCACGTGTGAAAAGGCTGATGCTGAATAATGCAGTCAAGGCAAACACACTTAAAAAATGACAGTAAAGTCCTCCACTTTGTATGGAAATTGTCAGTTTTAGGTTACTTACACAGGCAGAACAAACATACATGTTAAGAACTTACAGTGACAGGTGAACACGGACTGCTGGACAACTTGAAAAACACTGTTTACAAGTCCAGACGCTGTTTCATGAAGTGATAGTGGAGACGGCCAATCACACGTTAGCAAGAAACGGCAGAGCCAATCGAATGAGCTTGTGGGCGGTCTAAAGTGAAACTTTATTCAGATTGAGCGGCTTGGAATCCCACTGGGTCCTAGTGCTCAACCAGTCTCCCTGTATGTCAATCAAGTGAGTTGTTTTAAATCGAGGACGGATGATAGGCTGACGTCTATTTTTTTTTTTAAATGCCATGCGATCTACCCATACTATCTTTGTGATTGACTGGTAGATCACGGTTAGCGTATTGTGCACCCCTGATCTACATAGAAACACTAATTTCTGCAAAGTTTGGCATGCTGTATATCAAACAAGTTGATAAAGGACATAATTGTATTCACTTTTGCCTTGGCATGCACTGAAATTCCACACAAAACAGCATACATAGACCCGCACTTGGCTGGGAAGATGTGCAGTTTGTTCATTATGTGGAGAGAATTTTAGGACTGTGTGTGTGTGTGTGTGTGTGTGTAAGACTTTTCTACTTACTCTGAATATTCAGACACAGATTTTGTCAGCTGGCAAACTTCCATCCATTATCATACCCGCTTAATACTTATCAGATGTTAGTCCCTTACCCCCTTACCCCTTTACTGGGTGCAGGGCAGGGCATTACACTATTCTACTAAGCCCAGGACAGGATGCCAAAAGCTAGCAAACTTAACTTTCAGTACCAGTAAGAAACTGTCTATAATCAATACAATCTATAACATCCAGTTTACTAATGAGCTACAATACATCAAATTACCAAAATACTGAATAGCTGACCAATAACACTGCACATCATCTACATTTTTTTCTTGAAAACAGCTCACAAAACTGCTCAAACTGTGAGAGAAGTGACCAAAAGTTCTGACATATCAGAAATCCATCCATTCATCCGACTGCACACTTGAAGCATGTTTGGGCCGTTAATCAGGCATCGCTTCCCCTCTAGCACTGCACGTCAAACATCAACCGATCAAGCTCAAGTTCAGACCAATCCTGAAATTCAATCTGCCACAACCAAATCAGGCTTAAAAATAGGCTAAAATCACTCAGTGAAAGTGTGGCTTTAGACCTCTCTGCTAGATGTCAGCACAATGGACAGTGCCCTGGACTACTTTGTAAAGTCAAGTAATTTCAGCACCATGGACAAGAGCCACAGACTAGATGCAGCAAATGAAGCTCTGATTATTTTAAAACAGATTGTTGCATGCATGCATGAGTGAAATTAATTGGTTAAAGAGGAGTTTACTCAGCAGTTTCCACTTAAAACAGCTGGATAGCTGAAATGCACATAATGAATACTAATAAAAGCCAAACACTTAGCAATGTGACACTGAATTCATTAAAACCCACTTGTTTTACGGAGTAACATAATTCCAGTAACTCATTCACTCAGCAGTCCACGGCGGGTTTCATTCGTCTATCGTGGAGTCTCTAAAACGAGGAGGGCTCAATTTCACAGCCAGGCTGCCCATAGGGAGGAAATCATAACAAAGAAATAAACCAATTTGTGTCAAACTGTTCTCAATTACAGCCAGCACACTACGAGCGTGGATATAGCTTTATGTGCTCATTGCCAATTACCAGAGCCTGCTGTATGAGGATGCCGAGTGATGGGGAACAGCTGGTGGTGAGAAGAGAAGCAGGCACACACACACACACACACACACACATACACACACCAACTTCACAAATGGAGTCGCATTTGAACGCATGGTATATTGATAACAGCATGATGCTAGGCGGACTCACGCCAGGCTAGTATTGGTATTATCAAACCCGTGGTGGTACATAATGAGGATTAATATTGCACCAGACTAAGGGAGAGGGAGGTGGTGGTGAAAATGCAGGAGATGGGAAAGGGTTATACATGCTAACTGCAATTGTAGATGCTGTTGAGGTATTATGTGAGACTTTTAACAACTTTTGAATGTGGCTTTGCCTAGTGATGAATTTCCAGTCAAATGCATGTCTCTAGTTTGCGCATACATTTGGATGCATTTTGGATGGTACAGATCTCCTTTAAACCAAAATACATTTGTCTTAAAAAATGGCTAAAGCTATTCTGGGGTTTGCAATTTTCATTCTGTAGATCATAGTTGTCAAACTCTGGGCCACAGTGTAATTATATTTGGCCCACAAGACAATACCAAATGACTACTAGAGCTGGCCCACCGGTATTATACGACGTATGTATCGCTAATACTACCAAAATGCTCTGGGCCAGATGCCTTGCGAGCAGAGTGCAGTAGGACACAATAACTACAAATCCCAGAATGCTCTGCTGGTGTTTTGGCACATCAATCAGAACCCCTAAACATCCTCTCTGTTGACAGTAGTCATAGCGACCTCATGCACCATGCACCCTCCCAAAAATGCCGGAAAGAAACACAGAAAACAGATTGGAGGCAGAATATGTGTTTACACATGTAAACACAGACCTGTTTGTCTTGTATGTGGAGCCAACGTATTTACAACCAATTATTACATTAAATGACACTATGAATCAAAACACCACAACAAGAACAAGGATTTGGACATATCACAAAGAGGCTGCTGTAAAGGCTAGTTTTGCTCTGCCATTGATGTGTTTTTTATTTGAAATTTGATTTTGCATGCATGCAGTATTAAGTTATATATTGTATAGTATTGAGTTTTGCTTGTTCCAGATTCTGTATTTAAGCAAAACTTGTTTGGGTCCATATGAAAAGGTTCATTGTTATGTCTGGGAGATTATTTTTTGGTCCGCAACTTTGTCCACGTTTTAAATTTGTGGATTTGAGTTTGACACCCCTGCTGTAGATTATCATCAGTTGTCAATAAAACAATTTGCTTCTATATATGGACCATATAGATGTTATAATTGTATATTTATGTAGTGAATTTTTTATTTCAAAAAGTATTTTTTATGCTGAATAAGTGTGGAGTGTATGGAATATGGAGAATATGGAGTGATTTTTTGTGTCAAAAGTTTCACAATAGCAAAAATAAATCTGCAAGCAAAATCCACAGAAACAAGACCCTGTATATATATGCTTTATATCCCTAAAGTATATCTCATGAATGCAAAAAATAAAACATTTGCATTTTAACCATTTTTGGTTTCAATGTTTTTTTTTTTTTGTTTTTGTTTTTTTTTCCACAATTTTTGGTTTCATTATTTTTGTTTTTTTGCTTCTGGAATCTCTCTTTGGTTCTGCTCCGCATTTTTTCTTCTGACTTTTGGAACACTTGTCACGTGTGGGTGAGACTTAGAAAGCTGCGTTAGCCTTTAATTTCCATTGGTCACTGACAGCGGCTTTGAGTCCGCCTCTGAGACAGAGCCACGGGCACCACATCTGCTTCACACAGCGTTTTCAAACATGGCGGAACGCAGGGTTTGTAATTCACAGCAGCTGAATTGAATTTTGCCATTAAAGTTTATACAAAGGTTATAATTAATTGCTAAATGGTCTGTACATATTGCAGACACTCATATTTCTTGAACACATCAGTCTTTTCTCTCCATCCAGTTCCCAAAACCTTTAAAAAGCTCACGTTGGTGAAGTGTGCTCAGTATTAATTGTCATGCTTAATGTAGATATTATTTGAGCAGAGGATCAAAAACAATGAAACCAAAAATTGTGGAAACATAAAAAAAAAATATATATATATTGAAACCAAAAATGGTCAAATTGCAAATGTTTTATTTTTTGCATCCGCAAGATATACTTTATGGTCATGTTTCTGTGGATTTTGCTTGCAGATTTATTTTTGCTATTGTGAAACTTTTGACACAAAAATCACTCCATAAATAAGCCACCAAAAATATTCACATGATTTTAGTGTCAGGTAGAAGAATTTGTGGATGTTTCTTACAAAATCTCTCAGATGATTTTATTTCAGTGCAACACAGTCTGCAGGTATTCTGTTTTATACAGTGTGCTGTCCCAGCATTGTGAACTGTTAATACTGCCTACAGCTCCGTAACACCTCAAGTCCACCACCTGCTCAAGCTCATATTTAACTCATACAGAGCTTAGTGAAAACATGGAAGGGTATCTGACCCTTACTAGATCATGGGAACATATTAGTTCTACCCTTAAACATTGTCACTGGCTCCCAAGTACAGTGGTTTGTACAATATAGCACAATAGCCTGTTGTTTTTTTATACTCTGCATGACCTCATCCACTCTTACCTGCTTCATTCATACTCTCCAGCACTCCTCGTTCCTCTGATTCACATGGGCTCAAAGTTCCTCCATCTAAGTTTCCTCCCACTACATACTCTACTTGATTGGGCACTTTCTTCTCAGTTGCATGCTATTTGACCACAGATATGTTCAAAACTAGTCGTAAATAATCTTTTCCAGCTGGCTTGTGGGTGTTGTTTTAATTTTCTACACACTTATAATGGAATATTAAGACTGCCTTGAATCTTGGTCATGCTGTTTGCCATCAACAGCCAGGGCCGACAGAGAGCAAATTTGGCAGTGCTCTCTCTGGGCGGGTAGATGGCGATCTCACTCTCCCTATCACTCACACATTGCAATGTCCGCTGGATCAGGCATCTACTGATTGGTCCATTCAAATCTAGAGATGCTGCATTTTCCTCCAAGCGCTTTGGTTCCCCAGGGACGGTGTATTAAGAAGTAGTTCGAAAAGAGGTGGTGGCTGTATTGCACGCAACGGAGGAGGCATGTGCATGTCTTCACCCTCTTAGAGTCAAGGACAATGCAAAGTCATAGGAATTGCCACTAATTGGTTGGGTTAATTGGTCACTACCACATTGGGAAAGAGAGAAAATTGTCAAAAGTGTAAAAAAAAACACTACACTAGCGAGACACTGTGTAGACTGTATTAGGTGGCAGAAGGTATCTGGAGGATATGTGGAGCATTGTCAGCCCAGGGCTACTGTGAAGCCATATTTAACTTCAGTAACTCTCTAGTCTTAGATTTTAGAGAAGTGTAATATGTCTCACACTCCTGCTACCTGCTTCTAGTGTCTCTGAGTTCCAAGTAAAGTTCCAGGCAATTCTAAGCCAATGTCTCCTGAGTTCCTAGTATAAGTTCTATCCCAGATCATCTGCATTGCAAGTTCAAGTTAAGTTCAACTCAGGATTTCCTAAACCCCTACTTCTAACCCAGCTCACACAAAGGACATTTGTGTTTTAAGTTCTAGAGTAATTTAAGTGAAGACAATTTGTCGACTATACAACCCTTCCATTCAAGTTTACCTCCCCTTTATTTCAAAGGCTCAGCCAATCCCTTTATTCAAGCCCTGCCCAGGTCCAGGATACAAACCAGTCCAGTATTGAAGCCAAGCTCTCACTGAAGCCTTATCAAACTAAGTACTATTAAATTTCTATGACTCCAAATTGAATTATCCAGCCTACTCACCTGCCTACTGTTTCTGTTATGCCACTTCTCACCTCCATGTGTTCCAAACCATTCCAGCCTGTAGTATTATTATTATTATTATTATTATTATTATTATTATTATTATTATTATTATGGCGGCACAGTGGCTTATTAGTTAGTACGTTCGCCTCTCAGCACTGAGGTATTGGGTTTGAGTCCCCATCTCAGCGGAGCTTCCATGTTCTCCCCGTGTCTGCGTGGGTTTCCTCTGGGGTCTCTGGTTTCCTCCCACAGTCCAAAAACATGGAGATCAGGTGGATTGGTTACTCTAAATTGTCCGTATGTGTATGTATGTGTGTGTGTGTGTGCACCCAGCAATGGATTGGCACCCTGTCCTGGGCTTAGTTGAATTGTGTAATGCCCTGCCCTGCACCCAGTGAGGGGGTAGGGGACTAACCATGACCCTGATAAGGATTAAGCAGGTGTGATAATGGATGGATGGATTATTATTATTATTGGTGCACAAATCAGCTAGTGGTTGAAGAACTGGCCTTGTGGCCTTTGATCCTCTGAACTGATAGGACATGACTGAAGTTCCTTTGGGCAAGGCACTTAACCCCCAAATGCTCAATGACCATCATGGACAGGATTGGATTGGTCAAAGTGTCACTATTATTATTATTATTATTATTATTATTATTATTATTATTATTATTATAATTATATAATTAAATATATATCTAAATTTTACTGGCCTAGAACAATGGTATTCTCTTGGAGCCCCCAGCTACAGACAGCATATGGCAGAAATGCGAAAGGACCTGTGCACATTCCAAAAAATATGATTGTGCATGCATACTGAAGACAGTTTATTCACTGTGTTATCTACCTTATGTTGCTTTTGTAAATACTCACAAATACAGACATCTGAAAGAAATCTGCAGTTTGAATAATCAACTCTTGGAATGCAAACTTTAGTTTCAACTCTGAAGAAAGTCTGTGTCATTCTGTTGGACGAGGCTTTGCAAGATGGCCAAATAAAAGCTCAAACGCTCATTATATATTGAAAAGAGTGCACAAGAAGAAAGTTTACTTACTTCCAACAACACTGACAGAAAGCTTGCAGTCACATCAGTAATCGTGATCCCCTTCCCACTGCCCTCCATGTGCTGGATTAATGATCAGTGGAAGAGAGCTGGCGAGAGGTAGGACGCTTTCTTCACCACATCAACCCCCTCCCCGTCATCAGATGGACAAATGAAGACTTTGGTATCAGTGTGACTACAGCCACACAGGAAAGTCCTGGCTGCATAAGGCCCTCTCTGCCTGGGCTCATCATTTAACGAGAGTTGTCATGCTCAAAGAGAGCGAGAGGATGTAAAATGAACATTGAAGTTGCTGCCGTTTCTGAAGAGAAATGGCGGGGGTCATCATTATCTGTCTCAGAGGAGCTTCAAAGCTATGAGGGTTTATCAAATGAATTTCTCCCTTCATGTCATAGTGATTTGTTTGTGAGGACTTCTGACAAGCCATAAAACATGTAGAGGATGGAAATATGGAGATGCTTTTACAAATGAGTTAATCTGCCTTTACTCTGTACACACCTACACACAAATGCACACAAACTGAGTCAGAATAAAGATGTGGAGCTAAAGAAGTCAGACAGCAATAAGTATTGTTGCGAGTGTTTCTCGAAATAAGAGTTGGAGCATTTCTCTTTCAAGTCTCAGCGTTTTCCTTCCTCCCAAAGGTCATGGTCTCTAATTGAGTCCTTGGTATGCTCTTGTTTCTCAGGGCTGAAACATCATACATATGTGTCATACGAGGCAAACAGTAGATGGAGGTGTACAGCTAATTAAATAAAGCAATGATTTCTGCCTCAGGAGCCTTATGATGAACTCATAGACGTCACAGCAAAAAAAACAAAGTCACATTGAACACTTGCGTGAACTCAAAGCATTAGCTTAAAACTCTGGGCTTATTTATGTATTTATGTATTTATTTATTTATGAAAGACCAAGAAAATCTCAGACAGGATTGTTTACATCATATTCATGCATGAAACAGCCCATAAGGACCTGACACCGCTACCATAAGTGGACAAAAAAAAAAATCTGGTGTGAAAACATCCTAACACACCACCACCACATCAGTGTCACTGAGAATAATCCGCCACACAAATGAAGCCTGCTCTTTGGTGGTCCATATATATATGTACCTTGAGATACGAGTTTAATTTGTTCTGTAACAGAGCTCGTAAGTCAGTCAACTTGTATATCAAACATTTTTCCCATTTAAAATAAATGAAATAGATTTAATCCGTTCCAGCCCTGTGAAACATCCCCAAACCATCCTAAATTATGGACAAAAAGACATGTTTTGAATTAAGAAACACACATATACACACTTTACCAATGCATAACAAAATATTTCAATTTCAGATTTCAATAAATATTAGTGTAAAATTATTTTTGGGGGATTCTCGCTGTAGCATTTTAAATTCGTGGGGAATTCGATGCGCGTGGTACTGTGTAGATGCGTAGTGCACGCTGTACAGTAAAATCTCTCTTCTCTCATTTCACTTCAGCATCCGAGAAATTCAGCAACTGGCTGAAGAATGGGATGCCATGGTTCATTCCTTGCAGTTCAGTAAAAAACACAATTTTCACTCAGAAGCATATCTATGTTCAGGGCCATGCAGGGGGATGACGGGCTGTGCCTGGGCCTTTCTTCCGCACAAAATAATATTAACAGTATTTAACATAATTACTGTATGTATGTTATTCAAATTAAATAGGTTTAAGGGTTTAAAACATTTTTACTATTGATTTTTTTCAAGAAGAAGGAGTACAGCACATGAGATTGGACTTGATTCTGAGAACAGGTGAGAAAGAATGAGATGCAGATGTTGTGCTGCCCATATTGGACCTTTGCGCCAAGATGCCAACTAGCAAATTTTGCTCGGATCTCGAACAAACATATGGATGGAGTCGCAAGTCGTATCTTAAAAAAAATTTATGTTGGTCTGCTTGCATCCCAAGGTACCACTGTATACATATGTATATATATACTGTATATATGTGTGTGTGTGTGTGTGTGTGTGTGTTCATATATATATATATATATATATATACAGGGGTTAGACAATGAAACTGTTTCTGGTTTTAGACCACAATAATGTATTAGTAGGTGTAGGGCCTCCTTTCACAGCCAATACAGGGTCAATTGATCTTGTGAATGACATATACAAGTCCTGCACAGTGGTCAGAGGGATTTTAAGCCATTCTTCTTGCAGGATAGTGGTCAGGTCACTACGTGATGCTGGTGGAGGAAACCGTTTCCTGACTCGCTCCTCCAAAACACCCCAAAGTGGCTCAATAATATTTAGACACAAAGACTTGCTGTCTTGGTCACAGATGCGCCAGCAAGACGTGCACCAACAATTTGTCCTCTTTTGAACTCTGGTATGTCACCATAATGTTGTGTGCATTGTAATATACTATATAACTGTGCTCTTACCTGCTAACTGAACCTTCACACTCTGCTCTTACTGGTGCAATGTGACATTAATGAAGATTGGCCACCAGACTGGTCCAATTTAGCCATGAAACCTCCCACACTAACATGACAGGTGTTTCAGTTTCATTGTCTAACCCCTGTATATATACACACACAGAGTTTCAAACTTTCAGACCACAATCCACTGTGTCTGTGTGTGACTGAGTACAAGTCATTGTGTCTGTTTGTTTTATGTTATTCCAGCTATTAAAGTAAGTGAAGTTTAGATGTGTGAGTAAAACATACATTATCAGTAAGACGTTTATCTTTGTTTACATATTTCAGCACATGTTTAATTCCCATCTACAGTCTATAGTCTTTCATTCAAGCCCACAAGGACAAGGACACACCTAGACTTGCCTGCGCTCATTCAGACACATGCATTCCTACGCAAGGATGTAGTGCACACTTCAGTCTTATTCCAAAAGACCTTCTTCCACATCAATATTGTGATTCAATTAGAGCAGTTCAGATTAGTCAGAGCCACCACACAGATCCAGAATCACTGAAAGTAATTGAATAAAAGAGTCAAGAGATGAAAGGATGTACACCAAGACCTCATAATGAAGCTGAATAAGCGTCTGCATAGAGGACGAGATTACTTATGTGTTGTGATGGTACAAGGACATCAAGATGATTTCAGATTTAACACTTTGCAGTCTTAGGCTATGATTTAGTCTTAGGCTATGTTCAGACAGAAAGCCCAAATCCAGATTGATTTCAAAAAGAACATGAAATCCAACTTTTCAAATCTGATCCAAGTCACATTTGGAGGTGGTTTGATATCTGATTACAATCAAATCTGTACAGATCCGTCTCAGTCCGGTGCGTTTTACACAACCATGTCAAATCCAAAGTGACAGAAGTGCAATGATCCACAAAGGGCACCATAGCAGTCCCAGGTTGCCAGGTCCTGAAAAATTCTCCGGCCCACACAAACCTAACACTAGCTCAAAATCAAATTTAATCTATAGTCTAATCAAATACCTTTAATCTGTAATCTTAGTTTTTAATGTTGTTCTTGAGTGAAGGTAAGATGGAGCGGAATATTGACAGGCGGATTGTTTCAGTATCCACAGTGATGCTCTGTACCGGTCTGTTTTGGTGAAGAGAGAGTTGAGCCAGAAGGCAAAGTTCTCTGTTTACCAGCCAGTCTACGTTCCAGCTCTACGAGCTTTGGGCAGTCACTGAAAGAATGAGATTGTGGATAGAAGCAGCTGAAATTAGCTTTCTTCGTATGGTGTCTGGGCTCTCCCCTAGAGATAAGATGAGGAGTTCGGACAATCCGGTAAAATCTAAGAGCAGAGATGCTGCTCCTATATGTTAAAAGGAGCCAGTTGAGATATTCTGGGCATCTGGACATGAGCTAGAAGAGATGGCTGGGGAGAGGGACGTCTCATCTACTTTGCTTGGGTTGTTACCCCTGCGACTCAATAATAATAATAATAATAAAAATAATAATAATAAAAATAATTATTATTATTATTATTATTATTATTATTAAATATCATGAAAGACAAAAAACAAAATGTATACATAAACTTTTTTTAGTAATTAAAACATAACGTTTCCTTCTGCTCTGCTCTTATCTATTATTATTATTATTATTATTATTATTATTATTATTATTA
>BRDA01030722.1:0-20273 GCA_036984385.1 Crenuchus spilurus | reverse complement strand
TAAAATATTAGATGTTGGCACCTCCACATCACTGCATTCAGTTTTTATTCACAATTTGTTTAGTGTCCCAACTTTTTTGGAATCCGGTTTGTACTGGATCATGCGGAGAACAATGGAGGTCAGCAACACCAGCATCAAGTGGACCTTCATCAAACAGCTGGAGGACCTAGATTTCACGGACGACATCTGCCTTCTGTCCCACAAGCAGCAGCACGCACAGTCCATGCTCACCCGACTTGCTGAGGAGGCGGACAAGACTGGCCTGAAGATCAACATCAGGAAAACAGAAGTGATGTGGCTGAACAACAGACAAGAGCACCCACTACAGCTGCAGGCAGAAGACCTAAAGGAAACAGACCGATTCACCTACCTTGGAAGCATAGTTGGCACAGGTGGTGGGATGTCAGGAGCCGGATCAACAAAGCAAGGCTCTTTTTCAACAGCCTGAGACCTATATGGAACTCCACACCCTTATCCCAGATCAGCAAGATCCGCATCTTCAACACCAACGTAAAAGCAGTCCTCCTATATGGGTACGAGATGCAAAGGTGTCAAAAGTATTGACATTCATTACTCATATGAAGTATAGATACTACAGTAGGCTTTAAAAAGACTTTTATAGAAGTTAAAGTATCAACTTAAGCTTTTTACTCAAGGAAAAGTACAAAGTTCTGGTTTCAAAACTACTTAAAGTATAAAAGTAAAAGTAATGTAAGGAAAACAAAAGCCAAAACTTAGGCTGTGCCACAGGGACATATAGTGCACTACCCCACCCCTCACCCCCAAAATAAATTTTTTCTAAAAGCCGTAATGACTATAATGTTATATTAAAATGGTAATGTTGACATTTTTTGGTATGTACTGGTTTCGTGTTTCAGCTGCATATATGACCCTTGAAAATTAATACTTTTTAGAAATGTAAGAGCCATTTTGCACTAAATGTATATTTAATAAAATTGTGTTTTATGTTCTTCTAGGTTATTTAGGAGCATTTAGTATTTAGAGTAAATCTTTTATTTTTCTGGCAATTGATTGTTTTCCCTGATTGCAAATTTACTCTGTACTCCATTACTTTTCCCTGAGGAGATCAGGGCAGTATTTTAAGGTAGCACAGTTTTCTTAACGTAGCCTGTTATGCTAAGCAATATTTTTTATGTATTCCTTTGTTATTCTGGTAAAAACAATACAAATGGACCTGTGTGAAAAACAAGACAGAATAAACGTGTTTGAGGACTACACTTCGCCTCTTTTTGTTGCTTTTGTGGGATATTGGATCCACAGGCACAAGTTACTTCATGTGCTGCCTTAAAGCGTTGTGTTGAGGTACTGACTGAGCTTACTGGAGAGTGACGACACATGTGACGTGCAGGTACCAATAGGGTATCAGAATGATATATGTTTACTTCTCATCCAACCACAATCACATTCACTCTTTCTGGATGGCGCAGTTTATCTGGATAGGATGTTTTTTGAATGATGACAAACTGAAATGAAATACGTAGAAATAACGAGTTTTTAAAATGTAAGGAGTAGACAGTATCGATAACTGCATGAAAATGTAAGTAAGTAGAAGTAAAAGTCGTCCGAAAATAATTACTCCAAAAAAGTATAAATAACCAAAATTTCTACTTAAGTATAGTAACGAAGTATTTGTACTTCATTACTTGACACCTCTGCCGAGACGTGGCGAGTAACCAACACCACTACCTACAAGATCCAGGTATTCATCAACAGATGCCTGAGACACATCCTAGGCATTAGGTGGCCTGAGAAGATCTCCAACACAGAGCTATGGGAACGAATCAAACAAAGTCTGGTGTGCGAAGCCATCAAGAAATGAAAATGGGGCTGGATAGGCCACACACTGAGAAATCCAGCCGATGACGTTACAAGACAGGCCTTGGATTGGAACCCATGAAGAAAACAGAAAGTTGGGAGGCCAAAACAGACATGGAGGAGATCTGTCGAGAGCGAAGCGAAGACTGCTGGAATGACCTGGACTCAGCTGAAGAGAGCTGCCCAGAACAGAGTCTGTTGGCGTGGTGTTGTTACAGCCCTATGCTCCACCCGGAGTCTAAAGGAATAACAACAACAACTAGTAATAAAATATTAATATTAATAAAAAATTCTGAATAATAATGTTTAAGTAAAGTATTCATATTTATTAATAATTAATAATAATTTATGTTCAAGCCCGCACCGCACCATAACCATAACTATAAAAAGGAATTTGTTTGATCAGGGCCCCCAGACATAACATTGCTTGGAACCCCAAAACTTCCAAATCCACCTCTAACAGTTTCATTGTGTTTAAAGCTCTGAGGAAGAGGAGCTTATACTAAAAAACATTACAGCATTCTTGTCTGTTTGTTCAAGCAAGATTAAAGTACCGTAGACTAAAAATCTCACAGACATGCCTGCAGACTAGAATGACAGCATGTGTACTGTAAATAGACGAGATGATGGTGTATTGAAAACTAAAGTGAATACTATAATGAAGAAAAAGTCATTGTGAGGTCATTGTTATTGTGACATTGAGGAGTCCGACAGGTGAGTAGGATCCATATTTATTTTGAACATGCCAGCCAACACAAACTGAACTTGAGAACAAACAGAACTGAAGATCACCAGTGGTAATCAGAATGACCATAACTCAACATAGATCTGTGAGAACCAGAGGAAGGAAATGGCCAGAGAAGTGTAGGTCCAACCTGAAGGTCAGTTCACAAAGGAGCTGCAGATTACTCTGAGTGAGAGAGAGATTGTGTGAGAGAGAGAGCAGGGTTAGTTCAAGAGACAAAGGTTTGATGTAGTCAATGCTCCACAGTAGTCTGTGCTTTCCCTTGCTCTTATATATGCTGCTCTTGACAGGGATGATTCCAATCAGTTGTAGTTAATTGGGTGGCGCTCAGCACTTTGGGGAATGTGACCTCCTGTGGCTGCTCCTGGAAGTGTTGCGTGTTTGTGTGTCACCTGTTGAGTTGAACTGTGAAATGTCTGCTGTGTGGATATGACGGTTATTCTTGCACATCAGTCACTGGAATTCATTATTATTTGTGATGTGTTTGTGTCCCCTGCTCTTTTACAAATGGCCGTTTTGGTCCCCTACATTTTTTTACCGTAACAAAAATAGTGTAACACTATATTAAATGGAGACAAGTAAAGCACTAGGACCCAGCAGAAAACAGGCCGCTCAAGCTGTTTCTCTTTAGGGTGCCGACAAATTTGTCGATTGGCTCTGCCGTTTCCTGCTAATGTGTGATTGGCTGTCCCCGCTGTCACTCAATCTGATTCAAAAAGTCAAGAGCACACTTTTAAATACTTAAGTAATGTATTAAAATTAACTAACAATTAACAAAACAATTATTTAAGTGGGCGGCATGGTGGCTTAGTGGTTAGCACGTTCGCCTCTCAGTGCTGAGGTCTTGGGTTCGAGTCCACATCTGAACGGAGTTTCCATGTTCTCCCCGTGTCAGCGTGGGTTTCCTCCAGGGACTCCGGTTTCCTCCCACAGTCCAAAAACATGGAGGTCAGGTGAATTGGCTACTCTAAATTGTCTGTGTGTGTGTGTGTGTGTGTGTCTGTGTTCACCCAGCGATGGACTGGCGCCCTGTCCTGGGCTTAGTTGAATAGTGTAATGCCCTGCCCTGCGACCCTGATAAGGATAAAGCGGGTGTGATAATGAATGAATGAATGAATTATTTAAGTTGAAGCACACACCGCTCCCCAACTCTGAAATCTACATTTCGTCCCTGGACCCAACAAAGTGATTTCCAGTCCCTGAAATGTACACTTTTTGTCAAAACATTATGTTGAAATTCAGTGGCGTGCACAGACATTTTGGGGGGCAAGTGCTTAGGGGGGAAAAAGGGCACTTTTTAGCGCACGTGGAACACTTCATTATAAAAAAAATTACACGCACATGTTGAATGAAATTTGACTTTTATTTGTAACATTCTCTAAACGTGAGTTTTCAATGGAAAAAAGTCACACCACCAACTGATAAAATCCACATCAAATCACAGGTAATGGGGAACTTCCCGTTTCTTCTTTCACAAATGAATGTGTTCATTTACGTTGCCTAACAAAACCTATACAACAGAAAACGTTCAGCTTAACACACAGATTTGCAAACTCTACCTTAATTATTTGTATGTGGTCATCCTCACGTTATCTATCATTGATTTGGGCTAGAGCAACTAGTTTATCAGGTGACCAGTCGGCTAAAAATGCTTAGTAGTTTGGTGCTGTATGAGACATTTTACTGCACAACAAAATGATTTCATGTTGGGCTTAGAGGGCAAACGGTACGATTTTACTTGATGTGTATGTTACCTGGCTGGTTGGGCACAGGAGAAGAAGCCTATGACCGTGCGTGCTGTGCTGAACTGAACTGAGATGCTGCAGTGCAGCACATCTGGTGTGACACAGGAAGAGAGAGGTCGGGTGTGTGTGAGGTGGTGGCTCAGGGCATTTCAGGGCATTGTTTTTAATTGCTCAGGTTTTCAAAAGATAATTTCAAACCGACCTCAGTAAAATGTTAATAATAATAATTTTTTTTTTTAAAGTTTCAAAAGGGCACTTTCGTTGATAAAGGGCAGAGTTGTCTATTTCTGCATGCCTATGTTGAAATTATATGTATATGGGCTCTGAGTTAGCATTAGTGATTAGAATTTGGACAAGAGGTGTACTCACTTGTGTTGCCTTCTTTTTGGATATGTGTTAGGTTATGACCAGAAGAGAGTACATCTATTACTGCTATACAAGCTGAAACACTGACTGCTCGAAGTTATATCCAAGTTTCATTTCAGAATCAGAATCAGCTTTATTCGCCAAGCATGTTACACAAACAACTGTCATAAATTTGCATAGTTGCAGAAAGTGAAAATACAGTGCAGGATAAATAATTGAGTGATGTTAAATAAGATGCAGTTACAGGACTATGGTATTATGGCATGAATAAAGTGCAGTGTGGCAAGTAAGCAGTACACAACAGTTCAGTTTTTGTTATTAATGAGTTTGATGGCATTTGGGAAGAAACTTTTACAGTGTCTGTTTGATTTAGTGTTCAAGGCTCTGTAGCACCTGCCAGAGGGTAGGAGGTTAAAGAGTTTGTGTCCAGGGTGTGATGAGTCTATGATGATTTTTTTCTGCCCGGTTTCTGGTTCGTGTTGTGTATAAGTCCTGGAGGGTAGGTAAAGGAGCACCAATGATTTTTGCTGCTCTATCCACCACTCTTTGCAGTCTATGTATGTCCTATTTTGTGGCTGAGCCAAACCACAATGTGATGGATGTGCACAGGACAGATTCAATGACTGCAGTGTAAAAACTGCATCATCAGCTCCTGTGGCAGACTGTGTTTCCTCAGTTGACGTAGAAAGTACATTCTTTGTTGGGCCTTTTTGAGGATGGAGTTGGTGTTGGCCTCCCATTTTAGGTCACTGGAAATAGTTCCCAGAAACCTAAAGGTCTCCACGGTAGACACGGTGCTGTTGAGTATGGTGATTGGGAGCAGTGTTGAAGGTTTCATTTTAAAGTCCACTGTCATCTCTACAGTTTTTAGCGTATTCAGCTCTAGATTGTTCTGACTGCACCAGAGCACCAGCCGATCAATCTCCTGCAGACTCATTTCCATCCTGAATTAGACCGATGATCGTTGTATCATCTGCAAACTTAAGAAGTTTGACTGCTGGGTCTGTAGAGGTGCAGTCATTTGAGCAGAAAGAAAAAAGTAGTGGAGAGAAAACACAGCCCTATGGTGCACCGGTGCTGACTGTTCTTATGTCAGAGGTAATCTCTCCCAGCCTCACTTGTGTCCGGTCAGTCAGAAAGCTGGTGATCCACTGACGGATGGCGGGGGGCACACTGAGGTGAGACAGTTTGAGGTGAAGGAGTTCTGGTCTGATGGTAAATGCAGAGGTAAAATCCACAAAAAGTATTCTTGCATAAGTCCGAGGTTTGTCCAGGTGTTCTAAGATGTAGTGTAATCCCATGTTGACTGCATCGTCCACCGACCTGTTTGACCGGTAGGCAAACTGCAAGGGGTCCAGCAGGGGGGCAGTGATGTTCTTGAGATATGTCATAACCAGTCGTTCAAAGGATTTCATAACCACAGATGTTAAGGCAACTGGTCTGTAGTCATTAAGTACTGTGATGGAGGGTTTTTTGGGAACTGGAATGATGGTGGAGTGTTTGAAGCATGAT
This sequence comes from Crenuchus spilurus, assembly GCA_036984385.1. Classification (NCBI taxonomy): domain Eukaryota; kingdom Metazoa; phylum Chordata; class Actinopteri; order Characiformes; family Crenuchidae; genus Crenuchus; species Crenuchus spilurus. The sequence goes on along the minus strand of BRDA01030722.1, from coordinate 14,069 downwards.
GGGACTTCGCGCAGTTCCAGTGACTTGTTAAAAATCACTGTAAAAATGGGAGCCAATTGGTTCAAGCAGGCTTTGAGACACGACGGTGAGACTCCGTCTGGCCCTGGCGCCTTCTTGGTTTTTTGTCTTGTGAAGACTCGTCTCACGTCCATCTCACCTTCAATAGTGTTGTCCTTTGAAAAAGTATAATCAGATATGTGCAGATATGTAAGGGGTGTACTCGCTATTAAGAGATACTGGATAATTTCACTAATGTCAGGCAAGACATACTGTAGTTGGAAATGGCTATATCTTCTTTTCTATTTATTAAAATTGTTTATTAAGTTTAATATTAATAGTTTTTTTTAGGTTGCTTATGGACAAATGTCTCCTAGTGATTAATGTTGCTTATTAATTTTTATGTTTAAGGATGAATGTTTATGGATGAATATCGTCTAATTGAACATGACTACAAAATTCCTCTGTTGCATGCAGCTTTCTGCACAATATGTGCTAAACCTACAGAGAAGAGTTAACAGCTGAAAACTGAGCTAAAAAGTGGTAACTTTGTTCTACCTCACCCTTATAGGAGATTGAAAAAAAGAATTTTCTTCTGAAATAAAAGTATGTTGTCTTGAAAAATTATGGGTGACACTAAACTGTTAAGCTGTAGCATGCAAAAAGCTATATATATTTAATGTATTAGATTTTCATTGAGAAGTATATTCATATGAGTACACAAAGAAAAACTCACATCAGAAAAGCCAATCATGTGACTCAACACAGCTAACAGGAAAATGGCAAGTCATTATCATGGAATGTACAGGAGGGGGAATCTTTTCCCCATAGAGTTAACTAGTCATGTAACCATTTTAGTACCTTTACAAAATTAGATTGGGGAAAAAGAACCAGGTTTTAAAATATTTTCTTTGGATTGATTTTGTCTGAAATACAACAAATCAAGCTCAAAATTCACAGGTTTAACTAATTGCAAAATAGCACAGAGGTTATAACCAGCATAAGGTAATTAGATGTAAGAATTGTTATATCCACAATCTAAACTGCTACAATAGTCTTAAATGTCCTTCTATTTTTTGGAGGTAAACAATTAGTCACAATAATCAAAAGCAGCATAGCTTTAGCATTTAATATGGAAATCACAGATTTCCTGCATCTACTGACTCATGATCAGCATTTCCATTCTGACAATAGTACCTTTGTTTAAAAGACGTCTAGTTTTGTCTTACATCACACACCAAGCTGACACCTTTTATTACATGCAGGGCCAGCGCTCCGCACAAAGAGGGGCATCACATGTCTTCAGGGGGCACCATGCATCAGTTTTGTCCAAACACCCCTCCCCCAACCCCACCCAGTGAACAAGCTTTTAAAGTATTAGAAAAAAAAACGATTAGAAATATCCGCTGACGGGGGGCCACGGGTGGTTACGTGCGTGGGGCACCCACATGCCTAGCTCCGGCACTGATTACAACCCGCTTTGGCTGTGAACTTTACTCTGTTTACATGTACAACTTTTATTTCTGCAATGACATGAATGCTGTAATCTCAAAGACATATCTGATAAAAGGTTAAGCAAATACAGGGTATACTGATTGAAAGCATTGAAGACTAAGGAAACACTTTTCAGATTTCTCATTATCAGCAAAACTGGTTGCCCACCCAATAGCTCAAGCTCAAGGATTGTAGAGGAGGAATGTTCTGCTGCTCTTTCCCCAAAAGACCGGTTTGACTTTTGGCTTAAGTGTTTGTGATACCAAACAAAACTATCTGCTCTATTCAGTATGTGCAAAATAATCAGCTCATATGACCCTAATTCTTTTTCAGTTACACTACCTGTACCTGCTTCACATTCAGCTTAAACTCCCTGGGTATGACAGGGTTCCTGCGGATCCTTAAAATGTCTTAAAAGGCGTTGAATTAATGAATCTAAAAATAAGGTCTTAATCAGTACTAAATCAGTTTTTTCAGACATCTTAAAAATGTTAACATATTGTAAGTAGGACTTTATTAATTTAATTTATGTCAAATCTAAAAATAATAGGTAACGTTTGTTTTTTTTAAAAATAATTTACTGAGTGTTCAAGTCTTGCAGTAACAACAGCAGGCAGCACCAACAAAAAACGGCAATGTGGTTGCAGACAGGACTCTCAGAGCATATGCACGTCATTTACGTAGCAGTTACTTTACGTTGGACCACGTCGGGAAGTGCAAATTCAACAAAAATTGGCTGTCCAACAACAATTTTTCCCACATGGCTGAAACCTGTACCAGTGTTGTATATCGTGGCAGCAGAAACCCATAGCGGCCACTAGATGTCGCCAACTCCCTGCTCTCATTGGACTAACGACCCACACCTGAAGGTGATGACTGGCCATCAATCTGAGGTATAAAAGAGGGCCACTCACTCTTCAGAGTGTGGGACATTCACCTCATCCACCTTTCCGTTACACACCTCTGGACATTGCTGCCATGCCCCCATCTGCTCATCTTCACTCCCTGTCTTTGTGGTACGTGTTTGTGGTGTCTTGTATTTAGTAAAGGTCCCTGTGTTTATAGGTGGGTCATGGGTGGCCAGTGTTTGGTCCCCAGCCTCCCTACACTCTCAGCTTTCATGATAGCAGCTGATAAGGGTATCGGCTGCTGCTGGGGAGTGTAGGGAGGGCTGGGATGTTGCCTGGTCAGCCATGTCCCGCCTAGTCATAGTGAGTGTCGTTTTTAGTCTAGAGTCCTTGTTTTCCTCTGGTATAGGTTCTGGTCAGTGCATCCTCACTCCAGTGTTATGGATAGGAGCGAACCTTGGGGTCAGCTGCTGCTGGTTCGTGTGTGGCTCGGAACGGCCGGTTGCCGTGATGGTCACCACAGCCAGTGTTATGGATAGGAGCTGATCTGGAGGATGGTTGCTGCTGGAGTGGGCGATGCACTGATCGGACGTTCGGGCCAGTAGAGGTATGTCCAGTCAGTCTTTGTCAAGTCAGAGTAGGTCTCTGTGTTCTGAGTCAGTCAGTGTCAGGTCCCAGTGTTCATGGTCAATCTGTCCCAGTGTTCATGGTCAATCTGTCCCAGGGTTCATGGTCAATCTGTCCCAGGGTTCATGGTCAATCTGTCCCAGGGTTCATGGTCAATCTGTCCCAGGGTTCATGGTCAATCAGGTCCCCGTCAGTCAGTGTCAGGTCCCTGTGGTCCCCGTCAGTTAGGGTTGGATCCCTATGTTTGAGTCAGTCCGGGTTGGATCCCCATGTTCTATGTTAGTCTCTAGTAGTCCCTGTGTACCGATTCAGTCTCAGTCAGGTTGGTGAGTGATGTCCTTGTGTCCTGTCTTTGTCCTGTCTGTTGTTGTGCTTTGGTTCACATTCAATAAACCTTGCTTATGGACTGTTTCCACTGTCTCCTGGCCCGTCATTACAACAACCAGGCAATGTGTACGAGCCAGTTTGCGTTTTGTGCAAGAAATTAGGACTGCCGGGACTGGTCGACTTGGTCATCGACGTCAATATTTTAAGTCAATGCATCGGTTTTGTTTCTAATTGTTAATGCTTATTAATGTTGATTTAGTTTAATTTATTAAGTTTTTTTATTAATAAAATAAATTATTTTTTAAAAATTAAATTAATTAATTATGATTTAGGCGTCTGTTTAAAGATATGTTTTCCTCAATGTGTATTGCTGAGGGATCAGTCAGATTAAAAGACACAGAGGTGGATTTTAATGAAAGGTTGTGTTCACACAAAGAGAGTAAAACTAGACTGAAAAAAGGCATGAAAGGAAGGGGGACAACGGGGCAGGAGACAACGGAGGAACAGGCAAGAGCAGGAGAACGCAAACGACAACGCAAAACAAGTATTAGACTTGGCAGTTCAGGAATTCAAGGTTCTGTGAAATGGCTCGGTAAGTCACTCTCAAAGGATTGTGGCGTTACTTCGCCCTGAGCGACATGCAAGGAGCTCTTTTGTAGTGTTGTGGAATGAGCGCCAGGTGATTCTAATATTCTGGCAAAGGCTCCCTTCTCTCCCTTCTGTGATTGGTGGAAGTCTCGGCCGGGTCTTGCGCGTGAGCGCTGGCAGGTGGAGCCCGAGTCCTTACACCATGCATGTGATGTCATTGAGTCTCCAGTCATTGGTTAGCGCCACTCAAAATAATGGCGGCTGCAGTGGAGTCAAAGACAAGTAGTAAATTAGGGTAACCAGATGTTTTCTATTACCCAGACATGTCCACTTTTTGAGACTTAAAAAAATGTCTGGGCAGAATTTCACAAACGTCCAGGATTTTGTTTTACTAGAACTTATGTCAAATTTTGAGAAGCAGTTCGTTCACAAACTAGTCTCGCCCCCTTACTCCATTCGGTTTGCTTGAGTGAGACGTTACACTATATTAAATAGAGACGGGCAAACACTAGGTCCGAGTAAATCCAAACCTATTTCCCTTTAAGCTGCCTACAAGCTTACCAAATGGCTCTGCCATTTCTTGCTAACGTGTGATTGGCTGTCGCCACTTTCACTCCCTCAAATAGCGTCTTACACAGTAAATCTGCCTGTGTTAAATCAACACTATTAGAGTTAAATTAACACTGAGAGTGTTACATTTTGACACCCTCCATGTTAATTTAGCTATAATAGCCTTGATTTAACACTGACATATTTACTGTGTACGTTTCACTATTTTTACTTATAAGTTTTTCTAAACTATGCATTACTGTGTTCATCAATTACATGTACTTATATAATTATAAACTATGCATAATATATAATTCATGTATGTCAAATTTTTTTATTCTTTATCCTTATATGTATATGTATGTTTTTATAACAACTCATTATTATATTATCTACCTACCTTTTTTACTGTACTGTATTGATGATGCTGCTGGAACCTTAATTTCCCTGACGGAACCACATAAAGTGTTCAATAAAGTACTATCCATCCATCCATCCATCTTTCTTTCTTTCTTTCTTCTTACTTTACCCACACAACATCAGTCTATGGTAAATAGATCATAAGTTCATGATCCTGTATATTTCATTAACCATGTTATATTATATTTTGCTAAATATTTTTTAGAAGTATACATGTTTGTTTATTTGCAAGCAATGCTTTCATGTTGCCAGATTTTTTATTTCTTATTGTTTATGCCTGTTTTGCATGTGCACAGTCACAAAATAAAGATTTTGCTACAATCAGCAAATCTGTGTAGTTATGTGACAATTTCACCTATTTGTGATACAGTTTCAGTATTGCAGTTCATATCTTTGCATGTAATTCATTGAAAATGTAATAGAATAGCCATGGTGTTATGAAGAGTGGAGGATAATTGTAAAGCATACACTTGTAGATGAGTAAATAAAAGTATATTTACTTAGAATACTCAAAGTTGTACAAAAAGCAGAGGTCATACACAGAGGGAATGTCTACACAACAGTGTCCTAAAGGGCTAAGCAGAGGTGAGGTCGGTGAGCAGACAAAACAGGTCAAAACACAATGGAAAAATAGCAAATGTAGCAAAGAGCATGAAACAAGATCTAGGTCAAAAAGGCAAATAAATGGTCATACACGAGATGAAATCTAGAAGAAGGCTTGGTAAGTCACAATGCAAGACAGAGTTCGTATTAGGCGTGAGTTTAAGGAGCGCTTATAAAGAGTCCAGTTATGATTACAAACAGTAATCTCTCTCAGTACTCAGGAGAGAACAACCTTCGCCAGTAACTGCTGCAGTGGCTGCTGGGAGTTGGAGTCCACAGGGGATGTCTGTGTCCTGACAGTAACCCTCCCCAACGGGAGACCCAGCGCTGCTCCTCAGAGCCATAACCTTCCCAATCAACAAGATACTGCAAACAACCACCGTGACGCCAAGAGTCCAAAAGTGCCCACACAAGATAGGCTGGGGCCATTGAGCTCAGTACGGGAATCATGGGCATCCTCTGGTAGAGCGTCCTCCAGTGGGCCAGGAACCACAGGCTTAAGCCGAAAAACATGGAAAGTGTTAGACACTCTATAATGTTTAGGTTGCCGTAGTTTATATGTTACATCATTCACTTTTTTAATAATGCCTTGTGCTAATGCATCTTGGATGTACTTGTTCATAGCTTGCTCCTCTTCTTCACTGAGAGGGTAGGCTTTAGCTTTAGGCAGTGTGGAGTGTTCAATGAAGTTTATAGCACAGTCCTGGGGTCTATGAGGGGGCAACTTGTTGGCATTATGTTTATTAAAAACTTCTTGAAGGTCTACATATTCAGGTGGAACACTAATGTCTTGGTCTATCAATGGGCTCTCTACTGTACAGACGTGGAACAGAGAAATGAGGGCTGGGTGATACAATGTTTTAAGGAGAAAGGGGGCCATTTTTCTATCTGTCTTTCCATTAAATGTCAGAGTTGTGTTTATCTAACCAGGGGAGGTCAAGAATGAGAGGAAACATGGATGAGTCTAACACAAGAAAACTGATCTGTTCTTTGTGAAGAGCACTGGTCTGGATGGCAATGGACATTGTTTGGGTTGTAATCTGGCCTGAACTGAAGGGATCTCCATCCAGAGCTGATATTCTCTATGTATCTTGGAGAGGCTGAGTGGGGATTTTGTTATTCTGTATGAGGTCCTGATGAATGAAGTTAACCTCTGCTCCAGAGTCGATTAGCGCGGAAAAAGAAAAAGTTTAATTAGGGCAGTAAACCTGAGTAGGCACTGTGAAGGACTTGAAAATTAAGCCCATGTAGACTTTCCCTATTAGCACATGGAGCATACTCCATGCACTTTCTCTGTAATGAGGCATGCATTTTGGGCTGATGAGCTGGGCAGTCCCATGCTAAATGTTCAGCCTGGCCACAATAGAGACACAGTCCTTCTTATCATCTACGTTGTTTTTCTTCGGGAGTTAAACAGGAGTAACATGTCACACTGCATGGGTTCTGGGTTTTCACAAGGAGTCTGATGTTGTTGAAGCTGAACGGATCTGACGGGTTTTGTGCCTTGGTTTACGCTCTCGGAGTACATGGTCTATATGAATACTAAGATTGATCTGTTGGTCCAGAAAAAGTGAGTCATCTTTGCAGGCTAATTCTGTTAACACATCGTCGTTCAAACCATTGCGATACACAACCATGAGAGCAGGTACGTTCCAGCCGCTGGCAACCACCACAGTGCAGAATTCAATGGCATAGTCACTAACAGTGCAGAGTCCTTGACTGAGTTTAGTTAGTAACTCAGAGTAAGACAGTGTTAATACTTCACATTAGGTGTGAGTTTAAGGAACGCTTATAAAGAGTCCTTATGATTAGAAACAGGTGCACTCTCTCAGTACTCAGGAGACCTTCGCTCTCTCCTGTGATTGGCTGCACACACCGGTGGCTGCTGCGGTGGCTGCTGGGAGTTGGAATCCGCAGCGGATGTTACACATGGGGTAAGAGGAGTTCCAGTGCACAAATCTAAAGACTGGTAAGGTGAAGTATTTAACCTAAACAAAAGAAAAATATAAGGAGGAAATTTTGTATTGCCTTTTTGGGGAAATTAACTGTTGAAAAAACTGCATAAAACTATTGATATCAGTGTAGTGAGGAGATAAGCCACATTTTAAAGTAATTAGAAAATTAACCCATGCTTAAAATGCTTGCATTTAACTGCCCATTCATTGTAACAACTGACAACATATCATGGTGAACATTATTTTCTCTGCCATGGTAAACTGCTTAGCAACTACTAGCTAAGAAGATACTGTATGCAAACTAACACTCCCATATGGACACGGGATACTTGTGAAATGAAATGTAAAACTTGTATGTAGATGGTAATCTGATCTGATCTGATTATCGCAGCTTTCAGATAGCATTCACGCACAGCTCTGCCTTGCATTCTGCAGCCCACTGTCTGTGTCTTGCATATTTGTGCTCAGCATGTGGTGAAATCTCAAGCATTTTAAAAACCTGATTAAGATATTTCAACACTTCTTCTAAAGTGTATTTTAAAGCTATAATAAGAGTTCTGTGTGAATGTTATTGTTATGGTTTGAAAACTGTCTAAGCAATTTAGTGTGGCCATGACTCAGAATGGGGAACTCCAGTCCTGAAATACTGGATTTCTGCACAGTGTAGTTATTGTACTAAGAGTAGAGGAATCCACAAACTGTGCTGGACTACAGTCTTCAGTTCCTCAGCCCTTCTGTAGACAATCTGTAACAAAGTTACTGAAGTGGAAGATGAGTGGAAGATGGAAAAATTAGATGAAAGAAGCAGCAGTGAATAATGCTGAATAATGAAGAATGAAGGACAAAAAGATAGATGACTCATTTTGTTATTTTAAAATTAACATTCAAAATAACCTATCAGTTTTAGTTTGGAAGCAGAATTCATGACATTTCAGGGTGAAATGTGTAGGATGTTTTATATACTTAAATACAGTTATAAGCATTTCATAAGTTTTTAATTTTTATTGACAAGTTTATGCAATGATATTTCAAGACTTCTGCAGTTCTGGAAAATGATTGTTCATCACCAAATTGCTCCTGGATCATTGAGAACAGTTGCTCTTGGTAGATGTTTTGATCTATTCAAACAATAGATACAGTACAACAAATATACAAATTTGTGAGTGAGCCCACTCCCTTTGATCTCAGAATGCTTTACTGTTGGCACAGGTCTCGCAGCATTCACCATTTCTTCTCCTGTCAATATGTCCTAATGTCCCAAACAGTCTGAAGGGGGCTTCATCAAAAATAACTTTCCCCCAGTTCTCTGTACTCCAGTCCCTGCCAGTCCTTGATGTTTTGTGGAGAGAAGTGGCTTCTTCTCTCATTGTGTGTGCAGATGCAATCTCACCTGCCTGCTTTTATTCATCAGCAAACACTGCACCCAATTCTGTACCTGAATCATCTTCATGAGACAGTCCTGGCACTCGCTGGACTTCCTTAGGCACCCTGGCACCCCAGTGTCAAGGGCAGATACCAGGAAGAGAGCTGGATAGGATTATAAAACGGCATCAACAGGAGCAGGACCAGTATCAGCTTATTTGTGTGATTAGGTGTAATTATTCTGAATAATATCACTATTTCAAACAGTGATACTACTTTGTAGATGCTCTTAATAGTTGTAGCAGAAGCTTGGCTGCAGTGGCGGACTCAGCATGTTCGAAGGGCAAGGATGCAAAATTTAAAAGGGCACATTTTCCACACTACAGGGGCACTTCTCAGTTGGAGGGGCACCTACTCATGCACTTGATTATGTACAATTGTAGAACCCTCTGCAGCATTGTATCACATTTTCTCAACTGAACATGGCTCACTTTGAATGTGCAATAGAGGACACTTAATGCACCCTTTTCTATTGGAAAGACAACCAAATAAGTGGACTCATTAAGACAAATGATCAATCTTTCTTGTTTTAAAGGGCACACCATCATACTTTATCTCAAATAAGGGGCCACTCAGTATTTTTTCCCATTTGAAGGGCAGCTAACAGTGCACTTTTTTGGCATTCTAGAGGGTATTTTGGCGACGTTTTATTAACCATATGTGCATAAGGTCCACCAGTGCTCGACTGTGTATTTTGTTTTAACAACACTCTAATAACATGGATTTGTTTAATACTTCCAGTTGTTAAATATAATATAATTAGTGCTTAATGTGATGTTCTGTTTTCTGTAAAAAAAAAAAAAAAAAGTTGTTTATATACAGAAACCGCGAGCGCGAACTGACGCGTGTGCACGTGAAGGAAGGCAGATTCCCAAGGGGAGTCGGCTTTCTGTCATAAGTGGGATGAGTGACTTTATAGGCATCTGGCAACCGTAAACCGTACATTTGTACCAGCACTAGCACGCGGACGCTTCTGCTCCTCTCAGCGACAATGTGGACCAAGGTAAATAACTTTTCTCATGTTAGGCGACAGTACCACGAACACAATTCTACATTTTATGCCTTCAAAACTGCATTTTACTTAAGTGTTGAATCAGATTATATTAATAAAGTGCAAAACTGTATTTTCCAGCCACACTAGTGTCTTCTAGTGCTCAACATTATTGTTACATTAACCCTGAACTTTAACCCTAATCCTAAACCTGACTTTAACACTAAATTTAAGCCTAAGTTGACCTAAGTATCTAATAATAAATGTAACCCTAACTTAACCTCAGTATCTTAATCCTAAACCTAACTCTAATTTAACCTCAGTATTTTAATCATAAACCTGACTCTAATTTAACCTCAGTATCTTAATCCTAAACCTGACTCTAATTTAATCTCAGTATCTTAATCCTATATCTAACACTAACTTAACCTCAGTATCTTAATCCTAAACCTGACTCTAATTTAACCTCAGTATCTTAATCCTATATCTAACACTAACTTAACCTCAGTATCTTAATCATAAACCTGACTCCAATTTAACCTCAGTATTTTAATCCTAAACCTGACTAATTTAACCTCAGTATCTTAATCCTAAACCTGACTCTAATTTAATCTCAGTATCTTTATCGTAAACCTGACTTTAATTGAACCTCAGTATCTTAATCCTAAACCTGTTTCTAATTTAAACTCAGTATCTTAATCCTAAACCTAACATTAATTTAACCTCAGTATCATAATCCTAAATTTAACACTAATTTAACCTCAGTATCTTAATCATAAACCTGACTCTAATTTAACCTCAGTATTTTAATCCTAAACCTGACTCTAACTTAACATCAGTATCTTAATTATAAATCTTACCCTTACCGTGACCTCAGTATGCTAGTCCTAAACATAACTTTAACCATATTCTTATCCTGACATCAACCCTAAGCCTAATCCTAAACTCTGCCACCTAACACTAAACCTAACAATAACTTTAACCCAAAACCAAAGCTTACCTAAATCATTATCTTACCTCAACCCTAACAAACAGACAAACCCAAACTTAACCATAAACCTAACTCTAACCCTAATCTTAACCTGAGTATGTTGATCATAATTCCTAACCTAACCTAGTCTTAACTTCAGCTGTGAGCTAACACTGTCTGAGCCTTGCCCATTTCTGAGGCTTCCCTTTTCACTCTTCTGATGCTTCTCTCGGTTATCTCGCCTCCAATATTTTTTTTTTCTCCTGTCTCTCCTGTACCCCGTGTCTTCATTAAATTCTTCTCTATTATTTACTCCTACATTAAAATATATTTGCTCTTTTCAATTACTTTTCTTTATTTTTTTAATTTAATTTAATTTCCCAATTTTTTTATTTGTAGCACAGCAGTTAAAAAACATTCATAATGTGTTATTACACCATTCATCTATAATGGCTATGAATTCTCAGATATATGTAAAAACTATAAATGTTTTGCTTGTTCTCTTATAAAAAAAGATCTATGCTACAGAGATTGTAAAGTTCTTGTGAGAATGTAAGCGTGTACTTTACACAAGTATAATCAATTCAGTTACAACAGGAATTCTAAATAAGCTGAATGTATTCTAGATTATTGCAAAAGACTTACAGTGCATTAATACAGTTTATATGATTATAGTACAGTTCTTTTGTGAATTCTTAACAAAATGAAGTGGAGTAATACAATAAGAGACTGCATGATTTTTGTAGTGCTCATTGTAAGATTTTTCTACAAGATCTAAAATCATCTCCTACAGTTTAACACAACGGTCCAGTTATTATTCAGAGATTCCAGTTTGCTAGTAAACTTTAACTGACATCTCACATTTCAGTCGACTAAAGAACATGAACTTCATACAGACATAGGATGTCCTATTGGATTTACACATTTAGAAATAACAACAAATGGAACATGATCTTTACTACATTAGCATATACCAGTTTTCTTGCTGGCTAGCAAGCTGAAATCAGTCTAACATTAAAGTTAACTTCGTATAGTTGCAGTATGTATCTATAGCTCTGTACTACAGTGAGGAAATAAGTATTTGAACAGCCTGTGAATTTGCAACTTCTCCCACTTAGAAATCATGGAGGGGTCTGAAATTTTCATCTTAGGTGCATGTCCACTGTGAGACAATCTAAAAGAAAAAATCCAGAAATCACAATGTATAATTTTTTAATAATTTATTTGTATTTTACTGCTGATAAAAACAGCAGTAGCCTCTGAGATTAATGTTCTCACAGTCTAATGTGTTCATTAATGTGTGTTTCACTGCACGGATTAGTAAAATGTGGAAGTCAAATGCTGTTGTATGCAATCACATTGGCAAAAAGGTCTAATTTAATCTAATCTAATCTAAGGGTGCTAAGGTTAAAATAAACAGAACAGAAGCAGAAATGAGCCGTGGTAGCACATGGAGCGAGGAGACTAAATGTTTAATATGATTTTGGTCCGATGAACAGCTTGACAGATGAACAGATTGAACAGATGAAGTCAGCTTGAAAAACACACAAAAAAGCTAAAACATGCAGCTTATTTTCTGAGAGGATGAAAGAGGAAGGAGATGACAGAATGGCAGAGCAACCTAAACTAAAGAAACTGCAGCAGCAGTACATAAAAGTATATAAAATAAGTATCTTAAGCATCAGATGCCCATCCTACTACAAACCAGTGTTGAGTGTAAGAAGACGTAGGCATGTTATAATAAAAGTATTTGGTGTGCTTGCAAAAATGCAGCGTGAAAACAAATCTAAGCGGACCAAATATATACAAAGTAACAAACACACAAACCTTGGTTTGGACCATGGTGCAGACTTTCAGGTGTGAAAGCACGCTAAAGTTATATTATAATTTGTACATTTTGTGCAGCTTTTTTGTTTATAATTGTATTATTATTGGTATTGTTATTTTATCATTACATTATTAATTATATTATATATATAAGACTATAGAGACACCAGCGGCAAGAAACAAATTTCTTGTATCAACATACTTGACCAATAAATCTGATTCTGATGCATTATTTTAGCTTGTATGTGAATTGATGGAACCTTCACCACCGTTTTATTTTCTTCTTTCATCCACAGATGTACACAGTTCTGCTTTTCACTTACTTAGGATGCACATTTGAGTTTGTGAAGTGTTATAGTACTGGCATATTTGATGATAGCGTATGCCAGTCAATGGCCGTTAGTCATAGTCCATACAGCGCTCAGACTTCTGATCCTCCTTTTTATGTTAGTCCTGACCGTACCTATGTCAGTAGTTCCTCTCTGGGTACACCTGTGCAAGGTGGGTCTGTTTTTCTTTCTATTACCGGTACTAAAAATATATTCCACACAGTGTTATATTGATTCCAGCCAAAATAAAATGAAAGCATCATTTAATATTGTGTAGTTTCACTGATATGCACAAATAGCTTACTTCTGGATGATTTTGTGGACTGGAAGAAAATTGAGGAGAGTTAATATATGAGATAACACTATACACTGCCTGCTATTATAAAGAGCTTCTTGAATAATATAAATACAAAGTTAAACTTGAAAAAAAAGTCTTAAAATGAATACAAATGGATTTGATAGCTTTGACTGTTTGTTACTTAAATTAAGAGAAAATCCATTATTAATAAGCCATTCCTGATTATTTTCACTTTTTTTATTCCTAAAGTATCGCTCATAGCCAATTCAACGCAGCAGGGATTCGAGGGTTTCTTTTTGGAGGCAAGACAATTTAACAATACGCTACCTTTGGGTGTATTCAGTTTGACAGATGCAAGCATCAGCCAACTCCAAACCTGCTTTGGCAATCCTGTGAGTGTTTTATTTTCACATTTTTCCACTTTGTCAAGAAACCAAAAAGAGAACACTGAACCAGATTCTTTAAATCTGTCAGTGAGCACCACAAAATATGCTGCAAATTAATTGATATTGTAAAAGAATATATATATTATTTATAAAATAATATGAAATAATTTTGACAAAGTCATTGTGATGTGTGTTAAGCACACGGGCCTCTGCTTACAATCAGATCCAACGGGTAATAAGTAGCAGTATAAAATACAAATACTTATTTAATTTGCATGTTTTATAATAAACACAATAAAATGTTTTAAAGTAACCACAATGAAAACATTTTACTGATTTAGTAATATACAAACCGGATTCCAAAAAAGTTGGGACATTAAACTAATTGTGAATAAAAACTGAATGCAATGATGTGGAGATGGCAAATGTCAATATTTT
>BRDA01030715.1:0-10785 GCA_036984385.1 Crenuchus spilurus | reverse complement strand
GTATGGGGTTGCATGAGTGCTTGTGGCATGGGCAGCTTGCATGTCTGGAAAGGCACCATTAATGCAGAGAACTATGTTCAGGTTCTAGAACAAAGGCGATTGAACAGTTAGAGGCCTGTATTAGACATGAATGGGAGAGCATTCCTATTTCTAAACTTGAGAAACTGGTCTCCTCTGTCCCCAGACATCTGTTGAGTGTTGTAAGAAGGGGGGATGCCACACAGTGGTAAAAATGGCCTTGTCCCAACTTCTTTGGGATTTGTTGACGCCATGAAATTTTGAAACAACATATTTTCCCTTAAAATGAAACATTCTCTCAGTTTAAACTTTTGATCTGTGATTTGTGTTCTATTCTGAATAAAATATTAGACGTTGGCACCTCCACATCATTGAATTCAGTTTTTATTCACAATTTGTTTAGTGTCCCAACTTTTTTGGAATCCAGTTTGTATTAAGAAGTGTTCACATACTTCTGGGAAGGACATTTATAGTGACATTCAAAATTATTCAACATCCATTGCAAATTATTTAAATTTAGTAGCAAAATTTACAGCCTTTCAACTGTTTGCAATAAACCAATCAGACGAAAAAAAAAGTAACCCAACTAATAACTTGTGCCTTCTCCAAATTCAACAAAATGCAACTTTCAATGACTACTGCAGTGTAAAAAATTATTTAACCCCTTCATGACAAGTGTCTTTACTACTTAGCAGAGCACCGACTGTTATGCCCTGCTGTACTTTTTTGTGCTTTTGAGTCAGTAGAGGTGTAAATGTTGTAGTGTGGACATGGAGACTTTCAGTGTTCAGAGCCTGCTGCCATTAAATAATGTTGCAGGTCTTTTGCAGTCAGTCAAGGGTTTTTGACCATCTCTTTGTGCCATATCCAGGTACTGTAGCCAGTGTTCCTTTAACTTTGAACTTATGAAATGTGAGCTTCAATGGAAGTTCTACCAGAAAGACTTAAATGTTACAAGGATACAAGGAAGCTTTATTGTCATTCACATCACATGTAGTACATGAGGTGGAATGAAATTGCATTCTCAAGGTCCCAGTTTTTACTCAGTGTAGCAGCTTAATATAAATATAGATTAAATAAGAAGTATTTGTGGGTTTATACAGATGTGCAGATAAAATAGACTTTACATGTAAATATAGACTGTACACTATGCATAGCAGTGTGTCATAGCAGCAATTTGGACTGTACAATGTTCAGAGTATTGAGCATGGCTTGGGGCGATAGCAGTGGTTTATGAATGAGTGGTTAAAGAACAAATATTGCAGCATACAGTTCAGTTAAAGTGACCAAGTGTAATAAAGTGTCAGTGTCAGTGCAGTGTGTGTGTTCTTAAGTGGACTTCAAGAGACTGACAGCCTCACAAATGAAGCTGTTCTTCAGTCTAGTGGTTCTGCACTTTATGGACTGCAACCTCCTGCCAGAGGGGAGCGGGACAAACAGTGAGTGTGCTGGGTGGGTGGGGTCCTTCGTGATGCCGGTGGCCCTTTTCCTGCATCTGAAGGTGTAGATATCCGTGGTGGTGGGAAGGCTGGCTCCGATGGTCTTCTGTGCGGCTTTCACCACCCTCTGCAGAGATTTCCTGTCTGCAGCAGAGCAGCAGCCATGCCACACAGTGCTCGAGCACAAGACGCTCTCCACCATGCATCTGTAGAACGATCTGAGAACTGAGGTTCCGAGACCAGCTCGCCTCAGCTGTCTGAGGAAGAACAGCTGTTGATGTGCCTTCTTAACCAGACTGGAAGTGTTGTTGCTCCAGGTGGGGTTGTCACTCAGGTGTACACCCAAGTACCTGTAGCTGGGGACCACTACCACCTCAGATCCTCCGACGTGCAGGGGGGGGGCACGCTGGCTTTTTCTGAAGTCCACAATCATCTCTTTTGTCTTTTTTACATTGATGCAGTGGTTGTTGTTTTTGCACCAGCCCTCCAGGTGTTTCACTTCCTGCCTGTAGCCAGACTCATTTTGTTTGTGATGCATCCAACCACAGCTGTGTCATCTGCAAACTTCACAATATGGCAGCCTGGTTGGGTAGGTGAGCAGTCATATGTGAGCAGAGTGAACAGGATGGGACTTAACACACAGCCTTGAGGGGAGCCAGTCCTGAGGATTAAGGTGGAGGAGGTGATGTTGTGGATCTTTACAGACTGTGGTCTGTTGGTCAGGAAGTCCAGGACCCAGTTGCAGAGGGAGGCATTCAGTCCGAGTGAAAAGAGTTTGTGAGTCAGAGTCTGAGGAACCATTGTGTTGAAGGCTGATGTGAAGTCCACAAAGAGCAGATGGACATAAGAGTCCTTCTGTTCCAGGTAGGTGAGGGCAGTGTGGACCACAGAGGAAATGGCATCCTCTGTAGAACGGTTCTTCCTGTAGGCATATTGGTGGGGATCCACAGTGATGTCGATGGTGGCTTTGATATGGGACATGACTAGTCTCTCAAAGCACTTTGTGACTATCGGCGTGAGGGGCTATTGGCCGGTAGTCATTCAGACCTGTCACTGTGGAGCTCTTGGGGACTGGAATGATGGTGGCAGTCTTCATGCATGTGGGGACGACTTCCTGGCTGAGGGAGGTGTTAAAGATGTCCGCCAGGACTTCGGAGAGCTGATCCGCGCAGTCCTTTAACACTCGGCCAGGAATGTTGTCGGGGCCGGCCGCCTTTCGAGGGGTTTCCACCTTTACGTCAGTCATGTTACATCAGTCATCAGTATAAAGTATAAAAGGCAAATACTTACATTTTCTATCAGTTTTAGAAGCTGATGCTGTGTTCTGTCCAATACTCATTGTGTATCTGAGTGATGTCAGCTGTCACAGCAAATTTGTTGCTCTGTCTCCATCGAGTCTCCATGGACATGCAGGATAACTGAGGTAGGATCTCCCTGAACACCCTGGACATCCCTCCTGCTGTAACTTGTCTTCCTCTCTCTTTAGTGGTGTTCACTCTGCCTGCTGGGGTTGAGTGAAAGTGCTTGGCATACTCACCCTCTTCACAATGTTCCTGCTAACACTGCTCCTCCACATTAAGCCTTTGACCTTGAGGATTACCTGTTGCCCCAGGTCTCCAGCTGATCAATTGGGTTTTACTGGGTTTGCAGCCATGCACCCCTGGTTTGGCTTATGTGGCCATGCTCAGATTTGTTGTTTTTTCTTCTGAAATGGCTTGTCATTCAGAGATATAAGACTGAGCTGTTGCCCAACTGAAGTTTAGGCTGCAAAATGAGTATCCACTGAGTTGTGGATCAATGAACACAACCATCTATCCATCATTTCCTTGTGATCCAGCTTAAGCATTAACAGAATGTATTAGCATGACTACACCACCTAGGGAATTTCACCCTAAGACTCTACGATCAAAATACCCACAAGTACTCAGGTATATTCAGAAATACAAAGAGACGTGAAATGCAGTTCAGCAGGAAGCATTTACTTAAAAATTAGATTATGCAATACATCTGCAATAAAGTACAAATAAAATAAACACAGAAATAAAATAATAAACAAAATTAAAGCCTCCCAAAAGGGTAGGGGGGACACCTAGCAACAAAAGGAACACCACAGGCACTGAGGTGCTCTCCAAAAATAAATTAATAAGAAAAAAAAAAAAAAAAGAATAACACTGGGTGAGTTTAAGTAAATAAAACAATACAGACAATACTCAAAACAAAATAAATGCCCCACCCAAACACAGCATATAACCCCAATATATATTAACTGACCAATACCCAAAAATAAGCACACAAACATGAAAAAAACAATATAATAAGAAAACTCAACCCCACAAAACATCCACACAAACAAAACAGTAGCATCATTATGGAAGATACTGTTTGATGCCACCTAGGCCAGCCCAATGATGACAGTCCCACAACAGCACCTTCAAACTGGGATTACTAGTCACAGGAAGGACAAACTTGCTCTAATTACTTGCTGTAATTTGGGCAGCATGGAGGCTTAGTGGTTAGCACGTTTGCCTCTCAGCGCTGAGATCTTGGAATCGAGTCCCTATCTGAGTGGAGTTTCCATGTTCTCCCCATGTCTACGTAGGTTTCCTCCAGGGATTCTGGTTTCCTCCCACAGTACAAAAACATGGAGATCAGATAAATTGGATGCTCTAAAAAAATACCCTGGTGTGTGTATGAATATATACAGTCATGGCCGAAAGTGTTGGCACCCCTGAATTTCTGAATTACACATATTTATTTACTTTGGGTGTATTGGAACAACACAAAAAACAGAGGAAAAAAGACACATTTGACATAATTTCACACAAAACTCCAAAAATGGGCCAGACAAAATTATTGGCACCTTTTCAAAATTGAGGGTAAATAACTTTGTTTCAATCATGTGATGCTCATTCAAACTCACCTGTGATAAGTAACAGGTGTGGGCAATTTAAAACTCACACCTGAAACCAGATAAAAAGGAGAGAAGTTGACTCAATCTTTGCATTGTGTGTCTGTTTGTGCCACACTAAGCATGGAGAACAGAAAGAGAAGAAGAGAACTGTCTGAGAACTGTCTTGTGATAAAATATCAACAATCTCAAGGTTACAAGTCCATCTCCAGAGATCTTGATGTTCGTTTGTCCACGGTGCGCAACATAATCAAGAAGTTTACAACCCATGGTACTGTAGGTAATCGCCTAGGATGTGGACTGAGGAGAAAAATTTATAAAAAGTTGCAACACAGGATAGTCCGGATGGTGGATAAGCAGCCCCAATCAAGTTCCAAAGAAATTCAAGCTGTCCTGCAGGTGCAGGGTGCATCAGTAGTCGCGTTTCCATTGACCATGAAATATTACAAATTAGAATTACGAATAAAAATGTGCTTAATGGAAACATGACAATTTCGAAAAAACTCACATTTTTCAATAAAAGTCTTTTGCGCTAAGATGAGGTGGTTTTTTCAGTCGTATCGAAATTGTTTTATATCGCAAAAGTGTAATGGAAACACTCGAACTGACTTTTTTCGCATCAAGGGAGTCACGTGATCAACAACCAGACGTTTCTATTGCCGAAAAAGACGACACAGAAAAAAACAACCACAGAAAGTAAGAGGATGAAGATGACGCAGCATATTTGGAATAACGAGGAGAATCCTTGGACAATGTGCAGCTGGCTCCACTAGAGATCTCACAGCATCACAAAGTTCATTAAACGTTGAGTTTGTCATTCTAAAATGAATCCACAGCTCTTCTGTAAAATCATCGACTACAGTTTCCCAAAAACACTGCATACATAGCCGCTCCCAAGTATAAGGGGCTTGTCACTCCAAAGCCTCGATAAGTCGCTGATGTCTCCTCTGATGGCTGATGATGAGCGCTAGTGCCGTGGTAGCAGTATGTATAAAGCTGAAGTATGTGTTTACATCCACTGCCACCATGTTTGTAATGACTTATCACGAGAACAAACATTCACACATGATTTTATAATAGTATTTCGCATTTAATGGAAACACCGCAATTGCGAAACTTGTTTTGTCTAATTGTTTTTTCGACAAAACAGAATATCGATAAAGTTTTGCTCAAAACTACAATGGAAACTCGACTAGTGTCAGCTCGAACTATTCATCGGCATTTGAATGAAATGAAACGCTATGGCAGAGACCCAGGAGGACCCCACTGCTGACACAGACATAAAAAAGCTAGACTGCAGTTTGCCAAAATGTATGTAAGTAAGACAAAATCCTTCTGGGAAAACATCTTGTGGACAGATGAGACCAAGAAAGAGCTTTTTGGTAAAGCATATCATTCTACTGTTTACCGAAAACAGAATGAGGCCTACAAAGAAAAGAACACAGTACCTACAGTCAAATATGGTGGAGGTTCAAAGATGTTTTGGGGTCGTTTTACTGCCTCTGGAACTGGGTGCCTTGACTGTGTGCAAGGCATCATGAAATCTGAAGATTACCAAAGGATTTTGGATCGCAATGTAGGGCCTAGTGTCAGAAAGCTGGGTTTGCATCCTAGGTCATGGGTCTTCTAGCAGGACAATGACCCCAAACATACTTCAAAAAGCACCCAGAAATGGATGGAAACAAAGCGCTGGAGAGTTCTAAAGTGGCCAGCAATGAGTTCGGATCTAAATCCCATTGAACACCTGTGGAGAGATCTTAAAATTGCTGTTGGGAGAAGGCACCCTTCAAATATGAGAGACTTGGAGCAGTTTGCAAAAGAAGAGGGGTCCAAAAATCCAGTTGAGAGGTGTAAGAAGCTTGTTGATGGTTATAGGAAGCGATTGATTTCAGTTATTTTTTCCAATATTATTGGAACCAAATATTAAGTTGAGGGTGCCAATAATTTTGACCGGCCCATTTTTGGAGTTTTGTGTGAAATTATGTCAAATTTGCCTTTTTTCCCTGTTTTTTTGTGTTGTTCCAATACACACAAAGGAAATAAACATGTGTATAACAAACATGTGTAATTGCAATAATTTTCTGGGAGAAATACTTCATTTTCTGGAAAAAATTCAGGGGTGCCAACACTTTTGACCATGACTGTATGTGGGCATGGTGTCTATTTGTCAAGCTCTCAGTTTCAAATCACTCCGATTATTTTTTGCACAGTTCTAATAATCCCTCATATTTCAGTCCGTGCCACTCAATCTATTGCATGTCAGGCACGTGGCCCATTTTCTTTTTCTCAATATCTTGGCACGTGGCTAAGTTAGTTATCTGTCAAATATGGGGTGACTTGCCTGATCTGTTTTCTATGTAAGTCCTAGCAAGTGAACAAAGCTGATGTGTGGCTAAGATATCAATTGTAGGTTGGGGATGTGGCCCTCTTTTTCTCTCGCTCTGACCTTTATTAACTTCCCCTTTATCATTCCCTTACATCAAAATCTTTTACTGCCAATCACAAGACCTGCAAGAGATCTCCTGATTATAGCTATTGCCATCCCTTTACACTCTTAACAACTTGACTCTTTTAATTAAACTAATTACTTCACGAATTTGCTCTTTATAATAATCTAACAAAATGATATGAACTCACTCTTCACCCTTTTTACTACTCACTTACAGGTTTTCATAATCTGCAGCTTATTGTTTGTATTCTGATTTGTCTAATGTTTTATGCTTCTTTTGTATTCCAGAACAAGGTCCATGTAAACTTATTCTGGCTGGTATAATATTTTTATTCCTTTAGGGGTTGGGGGAGGCTGGAGGCGCATAGTTTGTTTATCAAGAAATTCAGATGGACTGTAATTCTAATAATTGTGTTATGTTGTTTACTCATTTTTCCTGACAGTGATGTGAGAGTTTTAACAAGTATTTTCAAGTAGGTTATTTTAAGAACACCTAATGCAACACATGCAGCCCTCGATAAGTTGCATCAGGTATGTTGAGACAACACCTGATTTGCAAATGTGTGGTGTTATGAGGGACTCTATTCCAGGGATTGAGTATATTTGTAGACTGCAGTAGTCCTTCAAACTTTTTTAGAGAAACAACTTGTTAAACTGGTTTTGTTGTGACTGGTTTATAGCAAAGAGCTGAACTTTGTAAATTTTGCTGATAAACCTAATTAGTAATGTATGTTTAATAATTTTCATCAGAACCGTAGCAGCTCAGCTTTAACTTTACAGAATTTAAAGGATGATGTATTAGTCTATTACTGCATATTGAACACAGTGCGTCTCAGGTGTTCTTTCTCCTTGACTTGACTCCTTGATGATTTGGGTACTGTACTTATCAGATACATCATCTGTCTCATCATAGAACATCTTTATACTACACCTCCAGCTTTGTGCTATGAGAAGCTGTAAGGTGGAGGAGGAGGAGGTAATTGGGGGCAGAGTCATCTGACTTTATGTAAATTATTAGAAAGTGAATTTAAAACACTGAGTCAGTCTCAGCATCTCACACAGAAGACAAACACAGAGACACTGTCAGAGCTTGAAGTCTGCTGAGACGATGAAGATGAAGATGAGCTGTGTGTTGGTGGTCCTGGGGCTGGTTGTGCTAACAGCAATCTCCTCAAATGCTACTCGTGAGTTTATACCATTTAAATATGTTCTAGATATACAGAACAATTTTATAACACTTTAGTAATCATACATTGTTGATATCCTGACTGTAAAAATAAACTGTTAATAAAAGATTTACACTTTACTCAAGTTTTACATTTTGAACTAGAAATATTTAATTGATTCTAACTGAAACATTAAAAAACTACATATTTTAATTTTAATTGCTATGTCTAATAAAATAAAACAATTCCATTAAATTATTTTTAAATAATTACAATATTTGAAATAATTTTACAGTAATTAAAATTAGTTAATGCTGCAATTACAATACAAATGTTTCAGATGTTTTCCTCTTTTCTTTCACAGCTCAAAGCATGTACCAGCCTGAAAACTGCTGTTTCAAATTTGCTAAATTTAAAATTCCAAAGAGTGAAATCAGTGAGATTAAAGAAGTAGATTCTCGCTGCCCAAAGCCGGGCTATGTGTAAGTATCTGCCTTTATGAAAAGTTCATTTGCAAATCTGATATCCTCATTTTTGTCTTTGAATAGTAATTTACTCCAAATGAAATATTTGAATCATTTGTGAGTCTGGATTTTAGATTTTCGTGAACTATAAGTCATGCTGGCCCTGTTTTGGGTTTAGTTAGGATAGTGTCCTATGCCTGGTGAAGGGCTAGGGGACTAACCGTGACCCTGATCATGATTAAGCAGAAGAAACTTTTGTGAAACATTTTCAAAATATTGTCATTTTTTGATGTGACACTGAAAATGTTTGAGAGTCTTGACTAAATGGAAAATTAGGGCAATTCAAACAACTCACTGCTCTCCACATCTTCCAGGGTTACAACACCAAAAGGCAGGTTCTGCAAGGAGATCAACATCCAACTGAACATCTAGTACTGCAGCTTCTACACAGTACACATGCAACACAGAGCACCTACAAGCTTATGACCTTTCATATTTGGCTTTGTTTCAGTATTAATGCTTGTTTATTGCTCTGAATACAATAAAACATTGCTTGGCACAAAACATGAAAGTAAGTAATCTGTCATTGTATTAGTTGGATATTATATGAGATGGTGATATTGTTTAATTTAATCAAACTCTTCATGCACATGCAGAACCACAAGGACAGTGCATGGTGTTAAGGAATATGCACATTGGTCTTTATTAGTAATAATAAACAATTACTCGGTCACTTTGTGACTTTTTGACTATTAACTTCATAAAATCATCTGTTGTCACAGGACAGAGACATTCAAACCCAAACTGACCAGTGGTAATGTGTAGAGACCAAGCCGTCTGCTTTTGACAACATGACTTTGGAGCTTGACTAACAACTCTGACTAGCTGTTTACATGATTCATCCAGAAATCTTTTTTTTTTTTTTTTTCATTTTAAGACAAGTTTGAAATCAAAATATCCCTTTAGATTAGAACTGGAGCTGTGAGGCTAACAAAACACCAGAACTCAATACCTAAACAGCCCAAGTCATTTCCAACACTACAGTTTCCCAATAAACCCTGATGCTGTGTGCAGTAATAAACTTTTGATGCAAGTGATCATGGACTTTGGAAACCTCACAGAACCTCGACTGGTCTAGATATGTTGGAGGATGTGAAATGGGTCGAGTACAGGATGGTTGAGATCTTATCAATAAATTCAAGAGATTTTGTTATGTAACATGTTTTGGTGACCCAGTTTATGGTAAGAAGTCAGCTTCATCTGGTGGGACTCTGGAAAAAACTTTTTTGCACAGGTAGCACCATGTGGCAGTGCCATCAAGGGACTGAACTCTGCAATAAGACCTCTTCTACTGCCACTGTTTGTGTTGCAAATGAAAAAAAAACACTAATTAGAAGTGTAAAGGAGTCCATATATTTTTTAAAATGTAATGCAGCAGGTTGGGTTATTTTCTGAATTTAAAGGATGACACACTAGTCTGTTCATTATGAGGTAACAGTCTTAGGTATTCAGTCTCTGTTTCTCTTTGATTCGTTTGCACTGGTGACTCAGTGTATGGTAAAGTTTCATCTGGAGGCACTCTGGACTTTTTTGGACAGGTAGCATCTTCAGTCTCTGTTTCTCTTTTATTCTCTGATGATTTGTGTACTGTGTTTATCCGAAATATCATCCGTCTTATCATAGAACATATGTAAATTATTAGAAAAGTGAATTTAAAGAGAGAGTCTCACCATCTCACACTGGAGACAAACACAGAGACACTGTCAGAGCTTGGGGTCTGCTCAGAAGATGATGAAGATGAGCCGTGTGTTGGTGGTCCTGGGGCTGGTCGTGCTGACAGCAATCTCCTCAAATGCTTCTTGTGAGTTTATACCTTTTAAATATGTTCTAGATATACAGAACAACATTATAACACTTTAGTAATCATACTTTATTGATTATAAATGTAAACTGTTAATGAAAGATTTATATTTTACTCAAGTTTTACAACATTTTGAACTGAAAATATTTATTTGATTCTTACTGAATAACATTTTTAACTTTACTGCTTTTTTAATTTGTTTCATAGTAATCAAAATTAGTTAATATTATAAATATAGTAGAGAAGTTTCAGACATTTTCCTCTTTTCTTTCACAGCTTATTCCAGGCACCATCCTGCAAACTGCTGTTTCAAATTTGCCACATTTAAAATTCCAAAGAATGAAATCACTGAGATTGTAAAATTAAGTTCTAGGTGCCCAAATCCAGGCTATATGTAAGTATCTGCTTTTAGAAGATTATATATGTAAGTCTTAAATTGATATCAATATGATTCTATTTTATCTGATTTAATAGCTTATG
>BRDA01030712.1:0-15486 GCA_036984385.1 Crenuchus spilurus | reverse complement strand
ATATATATATATATATATATATACACACACGCACATATATATCTAGAAAAATGTATGTTGTCATCATGATCTTTCCTGATCTCAGGATCGTAAGTGAATTATTTTCTAACAAACTGTTCAATGCAGTGCCATATTTCTACCATATGATGCAGTCAACACATCTTCTGTACCTCTGATTTTTCTTCACTCTGCTATATGGCATACTAAAATTGTCAGATCTGTCCTTTGCGGTTATCTGTGATGTCAAAGCTGACCTTCTCTCATGTCCTTGATGTTTTCTTCCCATTGCACTGCAGGAGACTCTGGGCCTCAAGTCTTTCAAAGTAGAGGAGATATTTATCTCCTCCATGGACATGCCTATAATAACACCAGCTGATGATCAAGGCTCTATTTAGTGCTGAACTCTAGATCGACCATCACCACTTTTTGGAGTAGAAGCCAGTTCTGTATCTTCACACATGATGCTCATGCACTGCCAGAATTGTAAGCTTTTCTGCAAAAACACCAATTGTTTTGTTCTGTTCTTCTCCGCTTATTCCATTTTTAGATTGGAATTGGATTTAGCAAATCCATCTCTTTTTTTAGCATGTGACACTTCATACATATTAATCTGTTGTAACTCACTAAAAGTCTCAAGGATTTTTGGAGGCCAGAGACAATTCTGTGAGTCTGAAGGCCAGTCCTTGAGTGTTGGCAACCCTAAGCTGACAAATAAGTGACACGACAAGTGACATCAATCTACATAAACATTTAGAAATATTTACTGTAATAGGGCTCATCAGCCTCCTGCCTTCAGTGTTTTGCTACCAGAGGACCCTTCCATCTTCAATTGTTTTGTTTGGGCCCCGAGTGGTTCAGCAGGCTAAGGCGCTGACACTATGACCAGAGGATCGCAAGTTCAAATCCCAGTCATGCTGTTTGCCATCAACAGCTGGGGCCCAAGAGAGCAAAAATTGGCAGTGCTCTCTCTGGGCGGGTAGATGGCACTCTCACTCTTCCTATCACTCACACATTGTCCGCTGGCTCAGGCATCTACTGATTGAGACCCTGCACTTTCCTCTGAGCACGTTGGTTCCCCAGGGAAGGAGCATCAAGCGGCAGTTTGAAAATAGGCTGTTTTGCACGCAACAGAGGAGGCGTTAGCATGTCTTCACCCTCCTAGAGTCAGGGACAGTGCAAAGTGATGGGTGGAGTCACTAATGGGTTGGGTTAATTGGCGACTACCACATTGGGAAAGGGAGAAAATTGGCAAAAATTATAAAAAGAAAAAACTAAAATAATTAAATAAATTAAATGTTTTGTTTGCGTAGATTTTATAGACTTATAACCTAACTCTCTGGAGTCTGCTATCTAAAAATACAATTTTAGATATTTGTGAGAGTAGCTTAAATAAGCAGAGACAAGTCTGTGACAGGGAGTCAGGCAGCTTTGCTGTTTTTCCCACCAAACGACACAAGCTGTCATTTATATGATAATGACATGGTAATTCCAGGCATTCCATTGGTGAGTTCCAGTGGCCAGGAATCTGTGGCATGTTTACCAAACAAAGGCCTTTCCCCTGAGGGGTGTTATTTAACTGTTACTTATCTATAAAACTGAAAGTACTCTGGACGTTTGGGACAGGTGTTCAGAGTGGCATCCAACTGCTTGTATATTTTGCAACCTTATGAACAATGTTCACTAGTAAAGTGTTACCAAATGTTCTTATACTGCTGACCACAGCCATGTCAGTATTGTCATCCATTTCTTTCAACAAAAAAACTCTCTGGAGTTTCTCTTGAACTCAGTCTCTGAGGTCAGCAGCAATCAGTCTGTTTTCACATTGTGTGCTGCAACTGCTAAAGCTCTGCTTTGTCATTTTATATCCATCAAGGACAGGGTGCTGAACAGAGTATCATGCTGGAACCTGTATCCAGTTGGGACACCAATGTTTTCTGCATTTGGTCCTTGACCCAGCACTGACACTCAGTCGTATGTGGCTCCCAGTGTATAGCTTTTTTTAGATAAACGAATCTAGATGAGGTTGCAAGACTTTCAATCAACATTAAAGTGTTTTCTTTAAAAGTAACTAATAGAAAATGTATCTTCAGATGGTGTTCATTTAATTTCAGTTCCTCAAGAAGTGGTCTCAAAAAAGAGATCTGTAATCTGTTTTCCAATGATTAAATCAGATCTGTTTCTTTAGAAAGCCTGTTTGATTTATGTGTTTGTGACATATTCATCTCCTGACCACAGGAGAAAGCATTATGGGACATACTTTTATGCAACATGTGTATTATGTATGCATATAATTTCACTGTTCCTTGTACATCTCTTCTGAGTGGCATAAATGTTTGACATCTACAGTATGACTCTGGAGATATGAGAACATGTCATTCACTTAACTGGGGAGAAGTGTACATTTGACATATAATCTTCATTATTTTAAATATTTCCCATTTTGTTGAGAGTACTTTATGATTATTTAGAGCCTTAGTGGGTAATGTTTACTCTGTAATTAATTTCTTCTGCTTCTGAATCCTCTTGCATGGGAAGTTGAAGTGTAGCATTAGCAATAAGACTCCTTTTGGCTGGGAGGCAGATGCTTGAAATTGCCTGTCATCTCATCATCAGAACCATCTCTGTCACAATCTGTATCATTAGCATTTTTGTCAGATTGAGGCATGAACTGTGATATGGGTCGGAGTGTCAGTAGGACTGTCAAGGTCGGAAAAGTTGAAACCTGTTTTATAATGTGGCTTTCTACTGGTTTCAGTGTTTGTGTTAGGACTGGATCAGTAATCCATTACAGTTAGCTGTCTAAATGTGTAATTGGGATTACTTTCCTTACTAGGAAAAATAATCTCACTTCTTCCGCGGTACTACTTTGATGATGTAAATTTCTATCAATAGTTTGATCAGAGGAGGATGGATCCCCTTTGCGAGTCTTGGTTCCTCCCATGGTTTCTTCCTCCAGCCTCGAGGGAGCTTTCCCTTGCCACTGTCGCCTTTGGCTTGCTCGCATCAGGTTTTGGGTTTGGATTCTAATTGTTTGATGCTAATTATGTAAAGCTGTTTTGTGACAACATCCATTTTAAACAGCGCTTTATAAATACATTTTGATTGATTGGTTGATTGATTGATTGATATCCAGAATCCATTCATTACTTCTTAACCAGCCATTACTTCTCATATGCAATAATCTGTCAATGGCATCACTTGCAAGGACAAGCATGGAAAATATCAATAAAATTAATGGCTATACTGCACAGTTATTATTATTATTTTTTGTAGACAATGTAAGTAATTGCATTGAAAAAATACATCTTAAAGAGATATACATAAGTTTTTCACAGTATAATGAAATAAAGATATTGCAGTTTTAGTCTATCTTTAATTCTGCTCACCTAAGGCAAAATGCTGTATATTAATGGTCATTGTGATGTTGGCTTATGCTGTATGGTAACACATATTTCATGCAGAAATGCAGTTATTGCATCAGAATTATGCATTCATTTCATAGATAATTAAAACACTACTGAGCAGCCGAGCAAATGATTGCTCTAACATAGCGCAGATATAGTACGTGTTAAGATTTGTATATTAATGATAATATTAAAGTGCTTATGTTGTGAACAGTGGTCATAATCTACATTTTGGTAACAGATTATATATAGACAAGCTGTATGAAGATTGTAAGTGTTAAAGTGTTAATATTTCATGTCAGGCCACATGAGAATATTAAGTGTTAATGTATGTTATACTGGAAATATGCTGAAATAAGATGCTTTATCATTATCATGCAGGCCTACAGCATATAAGAAATACATTGTAAATTTGTGGGAGAAACAAAGCATCACCATGTTTCAGACTGTGCTCTGCTTTTCTGTTTTTTTGGGAAGACGCTGTCATAAAAAGGTCAGTGCCTGCTGCTAAACACAAAGCAATTGATCAGCTTACATTTGGATTAGATTGTGATGCCCTTAAAATGGGAGCTTGTTAAATGGTGTGATTTGTCCTCAGCCAATTCCGTGCCTGCTGTCTGTTTTCCAATTCACAGATGGTCGGAGCTTTTCTCTGGGTTTTGGATTTTCTTTTTTGGAAGTGTTGCTCTCAATTATGAGTATTGCATTGTTCTGGAAACAATTACAGGAGCTGAATGTGTCCTTGTTGAGTTTTCTTATTGTCCATCTGTGAGCTGGGAAGACATCAGTTCTGTTGCTGAACTTTTGGAAAAGATGTTCTATTGATGAAGAAAAAATTGTTTCATTGTACAGCTGAGTGATGGAAATTTTCTAAGATTGTGATTACTCATCTGTGTGATGGTGCAAGAGTATTAATGGTTTTTCAGCATTTGATGCAGTTTATTCCTTGTGGTTTGACTATGAAGCTGCTGGTTTCCATTCAGACTAAAAAATGTTGAATTTCTAACCTCCAGTGGATGTTTTTTAGCGTAACATACCTCTACCGATTGGTAGAAATGTCACAATCACATTGTGTTAAGTTTAACGTCTTCTTCAATAAGATATAAGGACTCAAGTGTGCTCTACCAAATGGTTGAGCAGAATATTAAAATTTTAAAATAATATTGTTATTTTTTAAAAAGAGAATTAACCTTTCTAAATACTTTTCATGTGCTCAAGCACAAATCAAAAAGGAGGGAAAATGGACAGCACTTGTAGAATATCCAACGTATCCATTGACTCACAGATAAACATTTTGTACTTTGACCTTCCTCAGAATCACTGTGCAAGCCCCCTTCATACCACCAAATTAGCTATGACCTGATGAAACATGGACTTCACAAAACGTCTGTTCAAGTTGTGAGATAGATTCTAAAAAAAAACTTGATTCACCTGACCAGGCCACCTTCTTCCATTGCTCCAGTTCTGATGCTCACATGTTCATTTTAGGTGTTTTTGGCAGTGGACAGGGGTCAGTACTGACACTCTGACTGTCTATGCAGATCCATACACAAGCTGTGGTGCATTATCTGAACTGACATCTTTCTATCATGGCCAACGTTTTCAGCAATTGGTGCTACAGTAGCTTTTCTGAGGGATCAGACCAGGCTTTACTCCCCACATGCATCAGTGAGTCATTGTCTTTCCTTGGACTACGTTTGGTAAGGTATTAACCACTGCAAGCAGGATCTTTGTCAAAGTTGCTCAGACCGTACACTTGTCCATTTTCCCTAATTCTAGCAATCAGATTCATGAAACTGCTGCCTATATTTCATCCCTTGACATGTGCCATAGTAACGAGATGGTGAGATAATTCTCCTGTAGGTGGTTGTAATGTGGCTGAACAGTGTATACTTCCAATAAATTTGTCAAAGACAGATAAAAGTATTTTGTCAGTAATTTGACAAGATGGTTTGTAATGCAGCAAAGAAGCTCAGGAACAATGCATTTTCATACAGATAAGCATTGTACTGTGAAGATATAAATAGATGATGACATTCTAAGGCAAACTGAAGTCTTTAATATTCAATTTGTTTAGAGCTTTAATGTGCATATGGCTCCTGCCGTATCACTTTTATACCACATCTCACATGAAATATTCACTAATGCCATGGCAGGAATTGCAGTCTCTTTGGTTGTGATCTAGAGTAGTTTCTAAAACGCATCTTGGGTCTTTTAAATGAAGGTGTTTTATGGATACTCTAATGCTTCAAAATGAATCACATTTTTATAGACCTATTCTGTGAGGCTTTAAATGCTGTACGCTGGCAGCCACAGTCATTTTAAGGCTATTGAATAAAGAGACTTTTATCATCATTATCTGCTGTATCAAATCTTTACATGTGTGTATAAAATGTAAATGTTGTGAGTATTGGCTGTCATGCGCACATAACCAGCAAATGCATTACCTTCCTACACACTTCCACATAAATCGGTGCCTATTTACAGTGTTGTTTTGTATTCAGTACAAAGTCAGAATCATGTCTCACTAAATTAGGCTCTCCTTTTGTCTCCGTGAAAATGGCTAATCTTGTAGGCACAGATACGCTGGCTTTCTCTGTGTAGCACATCCACATTCCAGCCCGGCCATGTGGTCAATGGTCTGCTCCTTTTTTCAGAAGCCGACATCAGCATTTTGAGGATAAATATGGATTCCAGCCCGAGGTCTGAAATCTCTCGTCACGGATTATCTTTCCAGAAAGGGCTCAGGACTTGTGTGATAGTTTTCTGTAGAATGATTTTAGTGTGGAGGCCAGAGTCAGTGTTGGCCTCGTTTGAAGGGAGAGAGCTTCCTCCCACTTGAGCAGGCCACAATCCACCTGGGAAAGTGAAGACTTCTCTCAGCAGCACATACTCAGAGTAGCTGCCAACACCCATCAGTTACAGCTGAGTGTGTTTTTGTCTATTTGTGCTGAATCGCTGCCTTTCTGTTTGTTTATGTTATTTGTGGATATTTGTGTTATCTGTGGTTGTGTTTGAACCTTTACGTTCGACTTTTTCTTATTTGTTTTAGTGCCAATGTCATTTGTTTGAAATGACAAATGCTAAATTTTTGCCACATTTTTTATAATAACATGTCCCAATCAATGTATTAATTTAACACACATGGTATAGCTGCAGATTTTATCATGCACAGAATTTTGCAATGTTTCAGTGAAATACATATGAAAATATTAATATTAAATAGCATGGATTCCTAATAATCACTGTAACTTTTTTACATTTTTTTGTGAATCATCGTGTTTGAGAAATACCCTATATAACAGTTTTATTATTATTATTATTATTATTATTATTATTACTATTATTATTATTATTATTATTATTATTATTATTATTATTATTATTATTAACTGCTTCTAACTTTGCAATCATATTAATAAGACACAGCATAAAATATTTTTTTTCAATGGACTTCAAGTAAGTAACTTGTAGCTGTGATTTAGTAAAAACTAAATGTGTCAGTGCATCAATCAAAAATGTAATCTCAGTATATAAACACTTATTGGTTGTCTACATACTGTTTATAAACTAATCCACCAGTTGTAGAACTTTTATAGTTTAGCAAGGTAAGCAAATATAAGCAAAATTATAAAAAATATAAAAAAGTTAAAATATCTATTATTACATAGTTCTTTATTGAGGAATATACAGTATATATATACACACACACACACACACATTACCGCTCAAAAATTTGGGATCACTCATTAAATTGAACATCTGTGACAACCTGTGTTTTTTTGTGTGTGTGTGTGTGTGTGTGTGTGTGTGTTTTTGTTTTGATTTGATGATAACATCCACAAATTCTGCTGAATCAGATACTCAAACGTTTATGTTAGAAGAGTGAGGTAGGACAGAGTCATGTCCAGTGATGTCTCACACACAATGTGTTAAACTTCTGGTGGAGATTAAACAGCTGTAGTAAAGCTTCTAAACTCACCATCAACAAATTGTGAACTAAACACAGTGACACTGTCCTACCTCACCTTTCTATCATAGAAGACTGAGTATCTGGAGCAGCAGCATTTGTGGACTTTATTATAGTCTAGAAAAATAAATAAATAAAAAAAATAATAATAATAATTAGATCACATGGATGCAGTCATATTTATTTTATTATTTTATATTTAAATATTTGTTTTGCTACAGAAGCTCAGCTGATGATATCAAGGAACACCACCTAATGGACTCATTAATGAAGCAATAAGCAAACTTCCTTCCCTGTGTTAAAATCACATTAACACACAGTCTTGAGTGACTTAATGCTTTTATAAAATGTTGCATGATAAAATACACCAATATTCAATCCACTAAAAACTATTCTTCTACCACACAATGTAGTCCAGTGCGCTGTGTTGACATGCAGCAAAGCACCACAGCCACTCCATCAAACTAAACATGTTCATGTTTAGTCAAGATTTTTTTAGGGTTGAACAAGTTGGAAGAGAGATTTTTATCCTCTTTCTTAAGAGCACTCTTAAGAAGTTTCAGGGATCATAAGGCTGGTCTCGCACTGTTTTAAGCTTTTAGCTCAAGATTTTAGTGAGTTAATAGCACTTTGTTTCTCCTCTGATATCAAAATCTATATCAGTGTTTCCCTTCTGACGTTCTTTGTGTTTGGAATAAACCATTTACCAGTGTGTAGCCAACACCTCTGTTTATTCAGTTCTGAGCTTAAAAGTCTTGACTAGAAATGTTTAGAGTGTGTTTTCACAATATATCAGTACATCTGAAAACAGGTTTTTTAAGCAGTTTAGAGCAGATTTAATCAAAATATAGATTTATGACACTCTTACTGCTTTGACTCTGTTGTTGCTGAGTTCGTGCTGAACAAAAGCCTGTGTAACACTTTGAAAAAAAAAATTAGATGGATGTAATTTCTGAAAATGTAAAGGCATTTCAGAATACATCAGAGTGTCGGAAATACCCTCAGAGTCCAGGGGGTTCATTTGTGGTGCATTTATACTGGGTTAAGGTGTTGTGAGGTGGTCATAGATGTTATTTGAACACGGCTCAGCCTATGAAATTTCATGGCCAGATCTTTGATCATGAAGAATACATTGTATATGTCTCATCTCATTTCCTGCATTAATAGAATGTTTTGAGTTTGACTATTTTACTACTAATACAGTAACAACCATCAAACAAAAAAAGCTTGGAATATCTCACTTTATGTGTAATAAATATCAAATATCTGACATTTTACCTTTTTGAAGTAAATTATGAACACAAATAAACAAATTAATTATTTTATTTTATTTATTTATTTATTTTATGCCCATTTTCTTTTTAGAAGCTAGACAGGTACCGTGTTGAATGCACAGTAAGGCTTAAGAACGTCTCCATAAATCTCAACTTAAAAGGTTTTTCAACGCTGGACCACCATCAGCATTGCAATTTAACCTTAGACTTAAGCTTTTAAGCTTATTCCATGTCTGAGAACCCAATTCTAGCTTCTCTAATTCAGGAGGAGCCTGTGTGTATTGGGTCATTTGGGTCCAGGTGACCTCGTAAGGTTATTGATCCTACTTGGTGGGATCAGGTGGATAGGGCAGAGGTTGTGCCATGTGCCATCTACCATGTAGGTCATGCTGATAGATTAGAATGGTTGCCTTTCCACGGGTTTTTGGGGTCACACCTCATTCATCTTGTCACTCTTCCATATCCTTTTAGTGTCGCCCAGAGCGGAATTAATAATGGAGGTCAGGCCGAGCAGAAAGACGAGCACCATATGAGCCCACAGTCTCAGCTCCAAGCCAATGGATTCCTCATGCTGCAGTTAAAGCTATTGGCAAGCTGTAGGCATGCTGAGACTCTGTGGGTGAATTGGCCACAGAATTCAATGGTACTGTCTTAAATCTGATTAAGTGCTACAGGCCCGAGTACTGCACAACCGTCAATTTGGAAATTGTGAATGTGTAAATTGTCTTTGATCACAGCATGATATAGCTGGATAATTAAACAGTTGCCATCTTTCTTTCCACCCACTGGTGGTTCTGCAGAACCATAATGGCATCAGTCCCTCACTAGTCACGAAAAGGAAAGAAAATAGTCCTGAACCTTAAATACTTGAAATTGCACTCACATTAGAGCTTATTTGCCTGTTTGGAAGGTGATTCTGGAAGCAATATGTAGAGGAGCAGACACATGGCTGTCAGTTTTGCAAGTAATATCAAGTTTTATATCAGTACTCATTCTAATGAGATACACCACCAGATTACCTCCCCACATATAATAACAGAAGGTAGTCCAAAAACAAAATCCTCAATTATAACCTATGTTGAGGTAGTTATAGAATTCATTGCTCAGGTAGTGCAGCTCATCCAGGATGGCACATCAATGTGAGCTGTGGCAAGAAGGTTTGCTGTGTCTGTCAGCACAGTGTCTAGAGCATGGAGCAGTTACCAGGAGAAAGGCCAGTACACCAGGAGACATGGAGGGGTCCGTAGGAGGACAACAACCCAGCAGCAGGACCGCTACCTCCTCCTTTGTGCAAGGAGGAACTGGAGGAGCAGAGCCAGAGCCCTGAGCAACTTCTGTACGATTATAATGAGATTAATTGATGTCTTGGGCAGAGCCGGAGTGGGCCCCATTTTTAGCCTGGGAGTTTCATGCCAAAACCCATCCCACTTTTTCCAAGTGGAGGAATTTGAATCAGTTGGGTTAACATCTGTTCTTTGTGTAACTTGTTACATAAAATATTTTTTTTAGTTCATTTTTATCCTCTTTACCTGTCGCCTCTGTTGTCCTGGCCTCTCCATGCCTACTCGGTTCACCTGCAGGATCAGACTGGCTTATCTGCAACTCTGAGGCTTCAAATACATTTTGTTAAGGGTTAGTCTATTTTACTAAATAACATAACATGCTTGAAGGTTTTTTTGTACAATTTAGCCTATATTGTGATAGATAGTGATTTAGGCTATTTGTCTCCATTTGTTAAAATAAATTAGTGTCAGGTGTGGGGGGAGAATGAAAGGGCAGACACATGTGGATAAAGAACAAATTCTGGGTTTTACTAAGAATATGAGACAGTGAAATAACACTGATCATGGAGGCAAATATGTACAAATGAGATCTGAAGGTCAAGGTTAAAAACAAGCAGTGGTCAAGAATCCAATCACAACAATGAATAAACAAGTTTGAAGGGCTAAAGCAAATCAAGGCGAAAGAGCAGATAATAATCTATTAGCGAACTACAGCAAACGAGCAGCAATGCTTAGTAAGACACAAGACAAAGTGTTGGCAATACTTCGCATTGGAGCGGAGTCTGAGAAGAGTTTAAAAAGAGTCTCATAATAAGGCACAGGTGAGCGCACTCAGTATTCGGGAGAGAATGACCTTCGCTCCCTTCTGTGATTGGCTGACTCGGAGCGCAGCTGTCCAGGTGCATGTTGGGAATTGGAGTCTGTAAAGGTTGCGAGTATTAGGCCTGAAAATTAGGCTATCATGCTAACATTTTTATTGTCTATGTTATACTTTACATTACAAATAACTATCTTAGTTTATATAAATAACTATGCTAGACTACCTGTCCCTTCAGTAGTCATGGCCTCCTCAGAAGGGGTTTGCTGCTTCCATTAACATTCCATTAATGAGTTAGGCTATTTAATATTACACGTCTAAATGATGTTTATTATTTTCAGTTTGAAACATCTATTTGTGATTAATGGTGTGTATTGGGCTCTACAAAATAAACTATGCTAAGTTGACATTGCAGTAGACTTACACTGATAATGCAACATTGTTTCATATGTCTACAACTGGTGTCTGTACTCTGGAAAACAAGTCTGTTCATTTCGCACATTTGGCAGCATCGTCTTTTTTTAATCCTCGCCCTTTTAGGCTCCACCTGGCCTTTTCCTGCCCTCCATCACCACCGACTGATGCTTTGTGCTGTTCTGTTGCCATAGTTAATTTCACCACTCTAGAAAAGATGATTCGTGGGCCGAACCAACTTAAACATTTGGAAGGGGAGAATTCCCTCAGATGGTAGAATCCATCTAATCTGCTGTGATTGTAGGGGCTGTGCTGTCAGATGAATGGAGAATGAATACAAGAAGAAAATTATATAAGTGACAGATGAGTGTCTTTTCCCAACCGGCCCAAACTTGAGATTAACATGAGCCGGCCCGTCGGGAATTCTCCGGAATCTCCCGATTAACCGATTGGTCTTGCGCAAGAAAGACTTATAACACACTTGGAGTGCACTACAGTATATTTCCTAATATTTGATCATTGGGGAATTAGATGCAGATGCTCTTCTTGACAAGGAAATTTATGCTTGATTAAAATGAATGGCTGATGATGCATAAACACAGTTTATACACAGTTCAAACCTCAAAATAACAATTATACATGGTTTAAATGTTTAAATGTAAAGCTTACAGAGCAGTTTTGGAATGAAAATCCAGTTTTATCTGCTATCTCTTTAGGTGAGGATAGGGTTATCTCTTCAGCATGGCTGGGTTATTTTGATCTGTTTACAGTAGAGAGTTTTTAAGCACTGTGTTGCTCATATTCACAGTATAAGTCATGCAGTAATCTCTCACAGGCAGCACAGATCATTGCATACATCTTACCTGACCTCTAACTGCACACATATCATGTCACCATACATTTATGTTCACATCATTTAAAAACAATTGATTAGAAAGAGATTTATTTTGACATTAATTCACTACATCAGATGTTCAGCCAGTCAGACGTTTACATATACCAAGTTGACTGCTCTTTAAATAGTCTGAGGATTGTCAGAAATTGATGTAATGACTTTTAGAAGCTTTTGATTGACTGACTGCTAAATGAAGAGTTCGTTATTGCACCTGCATGGAGGCAAAAGTTAAGTCGGTTCACTGTTTTGGTTCCCTTCAGAAAGTAGATGGCATCTTGAAAATTATTTAGAAACACCAAAGCAACACATCAAGCAGTCAAACAGAAAGCTGAAACTCAGTTGAAAAGTCTTCCAGCTGGATAATTTTACTATGCATTCCACCAAAGTTGTGACTAAATGGCTTAATGACATCATGGTGACTCTACTGGATCCCAGAAAAACCTGGAAAATGAATCCCATAGAAAATGCATAAAAGCATGTTTGTGCAAAGAGGCCAACAAATGTTTTTAAACCAGTTCTGTAAAAGAAATGTAATATTTCCAAAGACTGTAGTGAGAAACTTGTGCAAGGCTACAAGTTACTTACCTACCTACCATATATGCCATTCATATGATAACAACATGGTTTTTCTGGAGATGCTAGTGGAGGATTAGCGGCCCAAGAATGTGTGACCCATTTGGTCTCTATAAACAAAGAGCGCTCACCTGAAGAAACATCACACTTATCTCATGAATATTCAATCTAGGAACCACTGAATGAGGGAAATACAGTGTCACATTACATTAGTTAAGCTTTAGAAATAAATACATACATAATACAAATAAATAAATACATTTTCTAAAAGGTAATGAGCAGTGTGTAGCCAACACCTCTGTTTATTCACTTCTGAGCTCAAAAGTCTTGACTAGAAGTGTTTAGAGTGTTTTTTCACAGTATAT
The DNA here is from genome assembly GCA_036984385.1 of Crenuchus spilurus. NCBI lineage: Eukaryota > Metazoa > Chordata > Actinopteri > Characiformes > Crenuchidae > Crenuchus > Crenuchus spilurus. The sequence continues at coordinate 2,491 of BRDA01030712.1, read as the reverse complement.
CAGCACATCTGAAAACAGGTTTTTGGAAAGTCTAAATTTAGAGCAGATTTAATCAAAATATAGATTTATGACACTCTTACTGTTTTGACTCTGTTGTTGTTGAGTTTGTGCTGAACAAAAGCCTGTGTAACACTTTGGGAAAAATAATTTTAGATGATGTAATTTGTAAAAAAAACTGAAGCCATGTCAGACTACATCACAGTGTCTCAAATACCCTCAGACTTGGGGGCTAGAGTGCATTTGTCAAGTCCAACTATAACTGGTTGAATCTATGTATCTGTCTATCTACCAGAGCTGGGAGTAAGTCGCTCATGTGCAAGTCACAAGCTAGTCTCAAGTCATTGCCTTCAAGTCTCAAGCAAGTCCCAAGTCACTGTGGTGAGAACCAAGCAAGTCAAGTCGAAGTCGAGTCCCTGCTATAAGTCAAGCAAGTCACAAGTCAAGTCATACAAATATGGTCTGATCTACCCCAGTTTACACATTTAAATCATTATAGACAGTCGTATACAAATTGAGTTTTATTCCAACATAAACTAAACCTATTAAACATTAAATATTAAACATACAATTACATAACTTACTTAATGGCTTACTTCCCCCATCAAGAGGGTCACACCATTTCTCCATCACCTATTAATGCATCTCTCAAAGGTGCTTCTTAATGAACATTTCTGAGCACAAAAAGCATTACATCATCAACTGAATAGTAGATAAAATAAAAATAAGTATATAAAAATAAATAAAAACATATTGCCTGAAATGTAAAACAATACCTATAAAACAATGTCTGAAATGTTAATATTACAAACATGAAAACCATGAAAACATTTACATAATGTTTTTAGTATGTCACATACTATTCGTGCTATTTTGTCCAGTTCATATCCACACTAGCAAACATCTCTGCCACAACATTAAAGAAATATTTAACTTTAGCATAACTTTCAAATGTAAGCAATCTTATCTTTACATATGCTAGATGTCAAGGTTGTTAGACAGTGTAGATACGAACAGAACAAAATAACAACAATAGCATGTGGCATACAAAAACCACGTGTTTATTAATTTATGTTATTTATTTTTTATTTATTTTATAATTTTTTTATACATTTTGTGTGTTTGTTATTTTGTACACATTTAGTCCAGTTAGGTTTGTTTTCACACTGCATTTTTTCAAGCACTCCAAGGACTTTTATTATGACACACCCACGTACTGTCGTCATCACTTACATGGTGTGCGTTTTCCTACACTCGACACTGATTGGTTTGTAGAAGGACGCGCATCTGACGTGTTTACTTTTATATAGCGCTGTTTCATTAGTTTAGGTTGCTCTGTCATCCTGTTATATCCTTTCTCTTTCATTATCTCAGAAAATAAGCTGCACGTTTCAGTATTTTGTGCGTTTTTAAGCGGACTGTTCACATGTTCATCAGACGAAAATTATATTAAACATTTGGTCTCCTCCTCACTCCATGCGCTACAGCGGCTCGTAATTGCTGCTGTTTGGCATTCTGTGTGCTGCTGTTTAACGTTCTACGTGCTGCCTGCACTGTAGAGTAAGCCGATCATGCTTCAAAATAAAATATTCTAACGTAATCTAACTGTTTTTAAATTGCAAATATTTAAATAAAAAAATCAAGTCTTTTCAAGTCATCTGTCTCAAGTCTAAGTCAAGTCACAAGTCATAAAGACCAAGTCAAAGTCAAGTCGAGTCGTTCACCAGCGTTAGTCAAGCAAGTCTCGAGTCCTCAAAATTGTGACTCGAGTCTGACTCGAGTCAGGTCATGAGACTCGAGTCCCCCACCTCTGCTATCTACAGCATCTTGTGTCAAAATTAATGTCCCTTCTACCTCCAATGTTCTTCCTGTTCTGTGTCATTACAGCATGGGCTAAAAATGTATGTTTTTATATGGACATATCAAAATAGTTCACATTCTCGAAATGAAATGAAAAGCATTTTTTTTCCAAAAATCGATAAATAAAACCTGAATAATTATGAGTGCATAAATTAGATCTGATTCAGCCAGGTGACTTCAGAAGTCACGTAATTAGTCAGTGTGACATAATTAGTGTCACATAGTCTGTCACATTACGTCTAAACATAATATAAATACAAACCCCTGAACCAGCAGCATGGCTAAATGAGCAACATGGAGACCAAAGTAAGTCTGCATGTGCATGGTGTGTGTAAGTACTGATGTTTATACTACTGTGTGTGTGTGTGTGTGTGTGTGTGTGTGTGTGTGAGAAAGAGAGAGAGAGAGAGATAAAGAAAGAGAGTGTGTAAGTGTGTGTGTGTGTGTGTGCATGGTGTGTGTGTATGTACTGATATTTATAGTACTGCACTAATTTAAGGTTTATTGTCTGCTTCTGTATTCTGTGTACTGTGTGCATTTGTGAATGTGTGTGTGTATGTGTGTGTGAGAGAGAGAGAGAGAGAGAGAGAGAGAGAGAGAGAGAGAGAGAGAGAGAGAGAGAGAGAGAGAGAGA
>BRDA01030711.1:1231-15076 GCA_036984385.1 Crenuchus spilurus | reverse complement strand
CGTCATCCAGTATTAGTATTTTCCCGTAAATTTCCCGTATTATACTTTAAAAAAAAATTCCCGTGCCTCTCCAAACTGAAATGTCACTAACCTCGTGAGAACTGCCACCCAGGCTGCTGCAAGTGGCAGTTCTTGCGAGGTTAGTGCGGACAGCAGGAACAAACCTGGAACAGGGAGAGATGGATGGATGCAAGGAGAGAGAGGGCATTCCTGCCAAAAAAGTAAAGACTTCATGTAAATGTCTAGAGAAATGGGCCATCAAATTTATCTTTCTAAAGAGGAGCAGGATGGGGAGTTATGCATTCTGTAAGGTTTGTAACTGCGAGTTTAGTACAGTTAGTTTAGTGGGGAAGGAGCGATGTCAGCCAGCATGAAAAATCCGTTAAGCACAAGCGCCGGCTAGAAACACAGAAACATGCCCAGGTGATGTTCGCATTTGTGACTAGCAAAACCACAGAGGCAGACCAGGTCATAAACGCGGAGGTTGAAATGGCAAAGGTGTGTGCCAAAAACAACATTGCCTTCACCTTCTGTGATGACTTCAACAAGTGTGTAGCTGAGATGTTCCAGAACTCACACGAAAATATGTAATTGAAATGAAATTCTGAAACTGAAATGAATTATGAAAATGTGTAATTTAAATAAAATGTGTTTCACTTAAAGACAAGCAATGTCTATATATATACAAGTATGATGGAAATATGTAAAATAAACAAATGTGCTTCAATTCCCTTTATTTGTTTTCATTTAGGCTGTATTATAAGACTTACATATGTAGGAATGTCCTCAGCATTTCAGTGTCAACAAAGGTAGGCCTTTTAGATTCTGATCATCTAATTGTAAGTGGTTCACAGGTGGCTATTTTAGATTTCTTGTAAATCTGTCTTAAAATGTAAGGGATACTGAACCTCAGTTGGGCTGGTGGGATGGCTCGAAACACGGGGCGGAAAATTTCCCTTATTTTAAAATCCAAAACTTGACAGGTATGCTTGTAATGTTAATATAAAGTAATTTTATTATATGCTATTTTAGAACATTTCTGCTGGTTCATTCATCATGATATTTACACAATGTAGATATTTTATTTTAGAGTTAATTTTAAGATTATTTTATTTGTTAAAATCTTTAAATGGACTCACCAAACCTTACCTCCCTGAGCTGCTCCATATCCATGCACCCAATCAGTGCCTCAGGTCAGTTGATCAGCTGCTCCTGGAGGTGCCAAGACCAAAGCATAAGCTCAGAGGGGATAGAGCCTTCTCAATTCTCAATTGCTCCTAAATTATGGAACAACTTACTTTTACAGACAGGCCTTTTCACTGTCCATTTTTAAACTAGTTTTAAAACCCATTTTTATTTCTTGGCTTTCAACCCAGTATGAGACTTTGTTCTTGCCTTAGCTTTTAGTGTTTTATTTTTATTTCTTCTTCTTATTATTATTTTACTTTTTACTTTTACTGTTGTTGTTTTTTTTCATTTTCATTGTTTTTAGTGCTTGTTTCTATGTTTTTAGTTATTTATATACAGGGCTTTGTTTCAGCTGACGTGTTTAAAGTCCTCTATAAATAAAGTTGAGTTGAGTTGAGAGATGACACCAAGACATTAGCAGCAGATCTTTATGTCTAGTAAGATGGAGGTGAAGACATCTCAGTGAACCCACAGATGCTCAATCAGATTGAAATCTCTTTTTTTTTTTCAGATCACTGTCAGAGTGTACTCATAACTGAAGACAGGGAGCACCCAACAAATCTTTACAGAGTCATTTCAGATATGATCCAACCTTTTCATAATGTTTTGGCCTCTCAGATCTTCACATCTGCCCATCTCCTTTTAGTGTACCTGTACATCCACCATATTGGGGTGACATCCATGCATACATACCTATTCATCTATGGTGGACACAATATAAGATGATCTATTACTAGTACATCTCCAAAAATCTTCAAAAAACGATATATTGTGGAAAAAAGTCTTCATTATTTAATTCAAAAAGGTAAACTGTCAAATAATTTATTACAAGTGACCTATTTCAAGCCTTTTTTTGTTTTAATATTGATACTGTTTGAATAGTAATTTGCTCAAAAAGAAATATCCTAATAATCTGAGATTGAGAATTTTTTCACAATATTCAACATTTTTGACTGTTATTTCATGCACATGGTGAAAACTCAAAGGTTAATAATTAGCATGTCATATAAGAAAAGATCACAGTCGAAGGAAGACTGGAACAAGTAGACTCTTTCACATATTTGGGATGCAGAGTAACAAAAGCTGCAGACTGTGCCAGTGAAGTGAAGACAAGAATGGCCATGGGCATGTTGGTGATGGTCAAATTGACAAAGATGTGGAAAAGCAAGTCAATTAGCACCAACAGCAAACTAAGACTGATGAAAGTCTTGGTCTGGCCAGTAGCTACATATGGATGTGAAGCCTGGACACTGAAGAAAGAGGAAGAAAGACGTATTCAGGCTTTTGAGAACAAGTGCATCAGGAAGTTGCTGAAGATCTCATGGATGAAGATGATGACCACTGAGGAAGTCTATGAGATGCTAGAACTCAAAAGGAGTTACTGATTCATGTTAAATCCCACAAGTTACGTTACTTCAGTCATGTGATGAGGCATGCGCATGAGAGCATTGAAGGAAGTGTTATGACTGGACTTGTGGAGGGAGTCCGAAAACGTGGATTACCAAGTATAACCTGGATGGATAACATCAAGACATGGACTGGATTATCAGCTGCTAGCCGGCTACAAGCAACCAGAGACAGATGGCATTGGAGAGAAGTGACTCGTCTGTGCAGCCTACCATTGCAAAGCGATGACGGCGTATGACATGACATGACATAAGGTATAGAGGTATAGTAATAGAGTAAAAGAGGCATAGTAATAAATATAGTAAAAATGCAGAGTTGCATTTGTGTTCTTCAAACCACCTCCCTGCACTGAAAGTGTGAGAAGCTCAATAAACTGATTATATGTTTTCAAGTCTTAATTGACCTTTCTGTAATATTCTTATTATGATATCCCATTAGATTCCATCAAAAACTCCAAGAACAGCAACCTGAACACAAACCTGCATGTTTGGCCTGATGTAATGTATATGTGTCCTGAGCTATATGTCACAGACGACTACTAATGCCTTGTGTCAGAGGTAGCCTGTACCAATTGTGAAGATGAATGTACTCAGTGTTACTATGGACAGTTTCACCAAATTTTAATTATTTTTGTTCACACAGGCACTGTAATTGTTTAATCATTAGTATCAGTGCATGCAGTTTTTATCCAACTGCAGATTATTAATACTTATAATACAGCTCAGATATAGCTATAGTGTAATTATTCTTAATAGTTAGGTAGTGAAAAGCAGATTCATTGTTTAATTAAAGCACATTTTAAATGCAGATATAACATTAGTTGTCAATGTTAACAGCTCCACTGACGGTATAGGTGCACTTTATAGTTCTACAATTACAGACTGTAGTCCATCTGTTTCTCTGAATACTGTGTTAACCTCTGTTCTTCTATAGTCAGAACCACCACAGAGCGTGTGGTGGATCATTCTCAATCAGAACAATCAGAAGTTGTGTCTTTTTAACTACTGACTACTATAGTTAAATTATTGAAACACTGCACATGCTAAGACTTACAAATACTTACAAAGCTGCAGAACAGAACTGGTAAGAGTCGTAGGAATTCAGTATCAGTTATGGCAGTGGTTCTGTAACAGTAATCTAAAAGTAATGTAATTGATGCTGGAACACAGATGGCTGGCCCTCTGGCTGGTTTCACCCTCCTTTTGTATGCAGGTCCAGGTTAAGTTACACGCTGGATGCACAGAGTTTACCACACAGCACACCACACACTAACACACCACCACCATGTCAGCGCCACTGCATGCTGAGAATGATTCACCAGCCAAATAATACCTGCTCTGTGGGAGGTCCTGATCATTGAAGAAGAGGATGAAAAGAGGCTAATAAAGTATACAGAGATACAGATGTGTACAGTCTGTAATTGTAGAACTGTAAAGTGCACCTGTATGGTCAGTGATGCTGATGATATGTAGTGTAGATACAAGTAAATCATTTTACTGTTACAGCTGATTGTTGTATGTTCTTGAGATCCTGTTGATATGAGCTTTTCTGTTTCACTGATTTACACAAAACATAACAGCAAATAGCGCCACCAAGAGTCAAGTTCTTCTTAATCACATTTTAGTTCCAGTGTATTTCAAATGTAACTCCAAATATTTTGGGGATTAGCAATGGACAAATTAAAAGGAAGGTAGAAACAAAAATCTGTTTCAGCTGTTAAAGAAACAGTACATTCACAATTCCTTTCATCTGCAGCTACATCAATAAGCTGAATCATTAAGACATTAGATGTGCTGTTGGTCTTCCCCATGCAGTGAAAAAGAACACATATAGATGCACTTTTGTAGTTCTGCAGTTTCAGACTGTAGTCCATCTGTTTCTCTGTATATGTTGTTAGCCTCCTTTCACCCTGTTCTTCAATTGTCAGGACCAATACAGAGCAGGCATTATTTGGGCAATGGATCATTCTCAGCACTGCAGTGATACAAATGTGGTGGTGCTGTGATAGTGTGTGTTGTGCTGATATGAGTGAATCAGACACAGCACAGCTGATGTTTTTAAACACGTCAGTGTCACTGCTGGACTGAAAATAGTGCACCAACCAAAACCATCCAGCCAACAACCTCCTGTGGGCAGACCCCAAATGAAGGACTAGAGGATGACTAAGACAAACTGTGCAGCAACAGATGAGCAGTCTCTGACTCATCACCTTCAGCTTTTAAGGAAACCGCATATTCACAATTCTTTTATTAACGAGGGAATGAAGAACAAATTCTTTCACCATAGTGTTAAACACATACTTATTTGACCTCCACATTATCTGTGCTCTGAAGACACACATATACACACACTAGTGAGCATGCACACACTATGGGAAAGTGAGGACATGTGCACAGACAGGTTGGCAGTCACATTACCCACACTGCAGTTGGAGGTTAGGTGCTTTACTCAACAGAACTTGACCTTCTGGCTCAGGGGATCAAACCAATGACCCTTTAATCCCAAGCTCACTTTTATAACCTTTCATATTATTATGACATCAGACATGCAGGGGCCTATGAGGAAGTCAGCAGTTTATGCAAATTAGCTTTGCAATGGCTCATGTAGCTCATGCATTCCTCTGTTTCAGTTCTGTTTATTGTTTATTTTGTTGTAGTGGACATAGTTTTATGTGTAGTTTAGTGTGAAGAATAGTATGTTTGTGTGATTGCATTGCATGTTTAAATCACAAACATTCCTCTTAAAATATATAAAAGAGCAACATTTGAGTCAAACATGTACTCTCCCAACTCTTCTCCTGGGTGCTGTTACATTATATTGTTGTTCTAACTGTAATGCAATCCTAAAAACTGGAGTTAGAAGGTCATGCTGTGAAATCAGTTCCTTATCATTTGAAGCTGGTCTCACTTAAATGTTGGTGGGAAAGAACTTCATGTATTAGCACTGCTATCTCTTAGTCACTGCACTTGCTTTTCCACTTTTATCTCGAGCTTGTTGATGGCCCCTCTATTTCACAGCAGCTTTTAAACCCTGTCCTTTCAAGCATTACACAATTAGCAGGCGGGGTGACGGGCTATTTGTGTGATTAGCTAAAGCCTACTAAATGAAATGTTCATTTCTGATGTACTGCAAGTGTGCATTGTGTCCACATCAAGGCACAATTTGTGTTGTCTTCTCACAGATGTACATCTGCTCTGCCAATCTAGAGCAGACACAGAGAAGCAGAAACCTGCTGTTCTATTCACACATAAGGACAAGCACAGAATAGTCCACAGATAAATGATTTCTGGAGGAATACAGATGGTTTACATGCTAAAAAAATCATGAATCATAATTTTTTTTTTTTTTATTTTCATACACACACTGTAAATCGTGAACTAATGAATTAAGTAACTGAGTACAGATATGGAACAACAGCTACAGTGTTCCTTAAAAATGAGAATATCCTGAGTTCATTGTTCAAATATAAACTGTCATATATTTTACATTCATTACTTCCCAGTGTTTCTCAGTCTTCATTCCACATTGTATGTCTTCAGATCATATATGACAACCCTGCATGTCTTCACATCATGTTTTAGTCACACAGCCACAGTCTGTTTTGAGTTTTGTGTTTTGGAAATAAAGTCTAATTTTCTGGAACCTCACTGCAGTCTGTTGCCTCTATCTCATGTTTATTTCTTTTAACATTGATGATTATGACCTACAACCAATGAAAAGCCAAAAATCAGTGTCGCACAATATTAGAATATTATATAAGACCAATTAAAAATATATTTTTAATACATAAATGTTGGCTGACTGAAAAGTTTGTACAGTATATAGCACTCAATACTTGGTCAGGGCTCCTTCTGCATCAGTGCGGCGTGGCATGGAGGTGATCAGCCTGTGGTAATAATGAGGTGTTATGGAAGCCCAGGTTGCTTTGATTCCCTCAGCTCATCTGCATTCCTGGGTCTGGTGTCTCCCATCTTACTCTTGACAATACCTCAGAGGCTCTCTGTAGTGTTTAGGTCAGGTGAGTTTGCTGGCCATTCAAGGACAGTAATTGTTTATTATACTAGGTGACATTTATTAAACTAGGTATTGGTACTTTTGGCAGTGTGGGCAGGTGACAAGTCCTGCTGGAAAAATTAAATCCACATTTCAATAAAGCTTGTGAGTAGAGGGAAGCATGAAGTGCTCTAAAATGTCTTGGTAGATGGCTGCGCTGACTTTTGACTTAATATAACACAATGGACCAACACCAACAGATGACATGGCTCCCCAAACCATCACTGATTGTGTAAACATGCCACTAGATCTCAAGCAGCTTGGATTGCTTGCCTCTCCATACTTCCTCCAGACTCTGGGACCTTGATTTCCAAATGTAAGGCAAAATTTACTTTCAGTGATGGTTTGAGGAGTCATGTCATCTGCTGGTGTTGGTCCACTGTGTTATATCAAGTCCAGTTACAGCACAGTCATCTAATAGGACATTTTAGAGCACCAGTCCCAACAATGCAGATGAGCTGAAAGCCACTATTAAAAACAAACTGGGCTTCCATAACACTTCCAGTGGCGTTCAAAGCCCATTTGCCAAACAAATATATGGTGTATATAAGAGAGAGAGAGAGAGAGAGAGAGAGAGAGAGAGAGAGAGAGTATATAGTAATTTTGCTGCATTTGCAGTTCAACATAAACCTCATTAATTTGGTTAACGCTACTGCACCTACACCTGAAACATTATCAGTCCGAGTCTATATAAACACACCTAGACCATGTCAGCACAAATGAGAACTGACCAGAGCTTCTTTTACCAACACACTGGGTGCTGAGTGTAATATGACAGTGGCTCAAGCTCCTTACCTGCACTCCAGTTGCCAAGCGTAATCAACAGTCAGCCCAATTATGGCTGACCGATGACAAGTCTCAACCTATACTGCCATCGACCAGCCGAGCTCAGCCTGAGTCTTAACACTATCTGAGAAGAAACCGATTACTTGAATAATTCTGAACTCTTCTATCTTATCCAGGTTTACTGCACTGGAACAAGTTTATACTGAGACAGTAAACACTTCTGAACACCACAGTGACTCTGCTATTTATTTATTTATTATATTTTATTTTGTGAGTTGGACCGCGGCAGTGTGTTTGTATGTGTTTTTGCTCTAGGATGTGTTTAGACTATTTGAAGTGATGATAGAAATAAGAACTGAAGATACATAGGATGCTTCAAGCATCTGTTCAGGCTTTGTTCAGAAGCCAGTCAAAAATGCTCTTCATGGTGAATCTCTCAAGGGCACATCAATTTCTGTTAAAAAACACCCATCACTGGTTCTCTTAAAAAAAAAAAAAACAGATGGCTTATTTGGTCAGACCCAACACATTTCCTCTGTCTCTCTGCCTCTCTCTCTACTCTTGTTTTCAAAGGAGAATATTCAGCATTTTTTTACTGGAGGTTCCTCAAATCCCATTAGCCCTGTGAGGGATTTGACTCGTGTCTCAACTTCATGCATTTGATACAATACTGCAGGCTTGAATGACAGAGACAGGTTTGGAAAGACGGGGCCCAAGGTGAAATGTTGTTTTTTTCTGCAATGTCTTTTTTCTGAGGAGAATTTGGTGAAAACAGGGTAGGATAATGATAATGATCAGTGGAATTGAAGAGCACGTCTGTGGAGTTTCCTGCTTGCATCTGCCTCTTGAAGCGGATGGAGCTCGCACAAGCTGCCGAGTGTTTTGGTGAGTGGCCTAATGTTAGATCTCTGGAGCCTAACAAGACGCGCAGAGGAAGCGAACGGGACCTGTCATTTGCTGCGGATGTTGCCTGCAGCGACCCAGAGGCTCCGCTTGTGTAACACACACATTATGCCCAGAGGCCACTTTCCTTTTTCTCATCTCCCCTCTCATTTTATCTATTGCATGATCTGAAGCCTAATGCCATCATATGCACCCCAGTCGCTCTTTCCCAATTGTGTTCACTCAGCTTTTCCTGTTGCCGTGAGAAGTCTCAGTTTGGTAAATCAGTTTGGCAAGTAATAGTTTGGGACACACAGCGTGTATGTAGCGCATATGGATATTGGATGCCGACCTCATTAAAAAGTCATTATAGTTACTGAGGGTACATCCTGACAACAGCACTAAGAGCTGCTCTGCTTATATTAGCACAGACAAGATGTCGACTTAGTGATCAGTTATTTTCGGAAAAGTGCTTTAAAACTGAAGAGAGGGAAAATGAGGCACACGTGGCCTGGTGGCTGGCCTTGTGTCCCTGGCAGGACATGACTGAAGTGCCCTTGAGCAAGGCTTAACCCCCAACTACTTCCCAGGCACCATGGATAGAAGCTGACCACTGCTTTGGGCACATGTTTTCACTGCCCCCTAGTGTGTTCCCTTGTGTGTGTATATCTGTGTTTAAGTGCACAGATGGGTTCAATGTGGAAGTCAAATTGCTCTTTTCAAGCATATTGGCCAATGATTGGGCTCTTTTGTATTGGTGTGTGTGTGTGTGTGTGTGATATTAATGTGTACAACCATCAATTTTCATGATGATTCATGATGATTCTTTGTATCCACTTTTAGATATATATTTTTTTCACATCTGGTGGCCAGTCACCACATTCTAGAAAGCCAAAGTCATAAATCATCCATTTGTATTTTGTTAATCATATGTACATGCAGTTATGGACTAGGAGTTATCAAAAACCCCAGAATGGTTTAAACTGTTTGAACATTTATTTACTATTGATTAATTTAATGATAATTTGAAATTGTGGATTTCGGATTTTCATGAACTGTAAGTGATCAACACTAAAACAAAACAAAACAAAACAAATGTTTGAAATGTCATTTTAAGTGTAATGCAAATATAACGACACATTTTTAATTACATCAAGGTACATTACATGAACCTTTTCCACAATATTCTGTTTTTGAGATGCACTAGTATATTAACAGCTTATGTAACATCATATGTAACAATATATGAGGCTGAGTCAAAAATTATCTGCACTTTATTTATAATAAAACTTCTGTTGGCTGCAATGTCTTATCAACACTTTCTGTACTAGAATGGTGTCTCCACAGTAATTGCTTTACAGGCTTGAATGTGTTATGTCAGTGTGCAGTGATTTGTTGCAGATGTGTTTGAATATCTGCAAACAAAATTTGATCCAATACCAAATGGAAGGTGAAAATTACATAAAAACAATCATTACTGGTGACAACTACAAGTCTGAGAGAGCACAGCAGAGTATGGAATCCTCAATCACCACCAAGAAAAATTTCAGAAGTCAAACATCAGCTGAAAAATGGATGCTGACAATTCTCTGCGTCCAATGAAAGAAGCTATAAGAGGATGGAGATTCACATCTGATGAAGAGGTGAAGACAATGGTGAATTCATGGTTTACAGATCAGCACAATTTTTTTTAATGAAGGAATATGAAAGCTTGATCAAGTGTATTGAAAAGCAGGGAGATTGTGTTGAAAAATATTATATTTGTCTTTTCTGAAAAGTTTCTCATCTGACCAATATTTCCAAATTGCCTGTTCCTACATCTGAACACATAATATTCTTCAATGCTGAATGAGTGTCAGCATACTGCTGGGGTGCTGTGACTGACAAGGGAAACAGAAACAGGAGTGGATCCAACACAGATTTTTTTTTTTAACAAAACACACACTGGTATTAGAAAACAACTGCAAAACTGCACCTGACTATGAGAGTACTAACATTCAATGACTGACAAAGACAATGACAACCAGAGGAGACTTATAGGGGCTGTGATTAGAAATAAATGAGGGAACAGATCTCAACAATGATGTGACATCACAGGGGGGTGGAGACAATTATGTAAAATGGACATGTGGAGGATGAACAAAGGCACAAATGATAGGGAGATGGGCTAGACCCAGGCTTGGTGTGACATGTAGTCTTTAAGAAGAGTGTGATAGCAAAGTCTAGTGGTTGAGTGATGGATCAGTTCTGAGAGTGGAGCTGTAAAGGTGGCAGAGATTCTGCCCTCTCAAAGCTGTAATAGATATATTATTAAATATTGTATTATAGGAAGAATGATCATGACAATTATACAATCATTCATATGTTAATATTGTAGTAGCATATATGTAGTTGTATAGCATTTTTTCATTCTGCAAAATAAATCAAAAAGCTAAATAATATATTGGTTCTGATTACCAGTCAATATCAATGTTGATATATTGGGGTGGCATGGTGACTTGGATCTTTGTTTGGAGTCCCAATTTGAACTTCCATGTTCTCCCCATGTCTGCGTGAATTTTCTCTGGGGACTCCGGTTTCCTCACATAGTACAAGAACATGGAGATCAGGTAAATTGGATACTCAAAAAAAAAAAATTACCCTGGGTGTGTATGTATGTATGTATGTATGTACTTTGTATGTATGTATGTATGTACTTTGTATGTATGTATGCCCAGATATGTTTGGCACTCTGTCCTGGGTGATTCCCCTAGTGCTCGATGCAGTCCTCCAGGTGGACGGTTGCTTCTGGTTGAGAGTACGCTGTGCGTGACTGGCTGCCGCTTCTCGCAGGTGTGTATGGTTGAGTGTGTGTAAATGGAGTGTGTTGATTGTAAAGCATCCTTGGATTTGAAAAAGGCGCTATATAATTGTAACGTTCATTCATTCATTCATTACTATATCTGGTCTAACTGGGCTATCATTCCATGTGGTCTAGGTTCAGGTCATTCCATGTGGCCTAGGTTCAGGTCAAGTCAAACTGCTATCAGGGGTTTACCAATAAACACAGTCAAGAACTTCCTACTACTGCAGGAAAAAAAGTTGACTGATACACTGAATGACCAATCACAAACTAGGACTGTCACAATTCTTAATCATCTGATGTCAATTATTTACCAAAGTTAATATATCTAAAGTTAACTTTGAAATATTATTGTGATAATGTTTTCTTTAAATAGACTATGAATTAAATGTGTTGTGTTCAGTTATGTTGAAACAAGTACATATAAAATGAAACCATGTCTAGGATCTTATGAAAACAATAAAGGTCTTAATTGTCAGCAGCGAGTATTGATTATTGAGTTCAAGCTATAGTCAGTCTGAAGCTACTGTGTATCGACAGCAAAGTAACACAGCTAATGAATTCCTTTGGCAATTAGGCTTTATAATTTAACAGTTGCATACAATGAACAGAATGAGATAAATCATTAATCATATTTATTTATATGACAATTTATCATCATTTCTTGATCCTGACAGTATTATCACAAGCCCTCTATTCTGGCATGATGTATAGAAGGAGGTAATCGTGAAGCAAGAGCCACCATATAAAGAGTCCCTCAGGAAACACAGTAGCATATAATGAGCTGGGAGCAGAAGGTGCTGTGACTTACATCCACAAAACAGTTGGAAAATGTGTGCAGGTTGTGTAACTCATACCTTCAATAATGAAAGGACAATAAATAAAGACTATATTATGGTCAAACTGTAGCAAGAATACACAAATAATGGTCTAAGGTTGACTCAAACGCAGTTGGCCATTTCAAATCAATGCAAAACATACAGTAAGTGTTTAGACATGGAAATATGGATATATCAATCAGAATGCAACTGACAAAATCCTGACAGTAATGGTTATATAAACCCAGTGAAGATTTTACAGTCTCCATCTATGTGTGGGAAGAGTGAGTTTAAGAAAATGCAAGTAATCAAGAACAATAAAAGGAAAAGTACAAATGACTGAGAACCAGCAGGAAAACATGATAGATGCAAACCAGGAAACAGATTAACAGAAGTAGGAACAGAACAGAGAGTCCAGGGAAGAGGAAATAATGTGACCATGGAGCAGGACTGGGAAGCAAACATAAGAAAAAAAACAAAAACAAATACACAACAGTAAACAAAGAGCAAAGAAGTACAGGGAAGTACATCTAAAATAAGCTACAGTTTGGACTGATAGTAGAGGGGAGGAGCTATAAACAGTCATCAGGTGAGGGGGGTTACGTGAGGGTGCAGGATGGTGGAGCACATGTGGAGCAAAACACAGACATGTGGCTGGAGAAGCTACATACACTGTAATGTACATAATCACTGTACATACCATAACAATCATTTTCCTATATACTGTAATCAGTGTACATATGCACTTCAACTTGTTGGAATATACAGTACAAATTGTAATGTTTACCCATATTCACTGCTCATTTCTCTCATCTGTACTTACTGTATATATGCACTTCACTACTCAAGTACTGCTCTTATGTATATCACACTGCACATACAGTGGTGCTTAAAAGTAACTAAGACTAACAAAGATCACTCCAAGAGCAAGGTGTGCAATAGCGAGTTCACAAAGGACCCCAGGGTAACTTCTAAGCAACTGAAGGCCTCTCTCACATTGGCTAATGTTAATGTTTATGAGTCCACCATCAGGAGAACACTGAACAACAATGGTGTGCATGGCAGGGCTATAAGGACAAAGTCACTGCTCTCCAAAAAGAACATTGCTGCTCATCTGCTGTTTGCTAAAGATCATTTGGGCAAGACAGAAGACTATTATGGATGAGATCTAATAGGCTAAATGTGTTTTTGTCAGGGTTTAAAAAAAAACAAAAAACAAAAAAACAATTACTGAACTTATTGCACACTGAATAGGTTTAACATCCCAGCAGACATACCAACAAATCACAATATGACAAAATAAATTAGCAAAAAAAGAGATAAAGTTAATAACAATTACCCTCCACCAGTAAAAGTAAAACAGCATATGCCAGTATGACAAATAAATTGGTAAAACAAAAATATTTTTTAAAATAATAAATAAATATATGTATTTTTTGTATGTTCGAGCATAGGGGTGTCCACAAGTGCACATGGCACCAGGACACCTCAGGTCAGAGGTCGATGATCGACTTTGTTGTTGTTTCATCTGATCTCCGGCCCTATGTCTTGGACACTCGGGTAAAGAGAGGGGCTGAGCTGTCAGGTGGAGGGAGCCTTCAACCATCTTCGAGAGGGCCTCCACCGTCAACATTTGGAGGGACTATCTCACGAGCCGTTCTGCAAGGGTCTTCTGGGAATGTCATGCAAACCCGGAAGGTCCAGACAGGTCGAAGGAGGAGACGGTCGCCTAGGTTGAATGGTGGTCCATCACTAGTCAACTGTCGAGTCGGGGAGAGAAATGGGCTCACAGGTTCTGTATCCCGGCCTCTAGTCTACTTTGTTGTTGTTTCAGCTAGTAGCTGGAGACTGGACTCCACAGGACCACGG
>BRDA01030710.1:0-19632 GCA_036984385.1 Crenuchus spilurus | reverse complement strand
GTTTGAAACTGAATAAAAGCTGCAAAACTTTAACATGCAGAATGAAAACTTCCAGTGTGACTCAATAGAGAGTAATATCGGAAAAGGTAACATTCCCATTAACAACGTTATTGTTTGGTAGAAATTATTCAGTCTTTTCACTTATTTCAGTTGCCAAATATTCGGTGCATCTCTATTTTTTTATGGTTGAACATACAAAATGCGATGCAGCATCTTTTAGGTATGGTGCTATTCATTGTGTGGGTTTTGTGCTGGTACTTTTACAGTGAATGTTTTCACTGATATAGAGGTGTGGTTGTTCAAAGGGCTGCCATGTGATGTATGCCTGCTCTCATCCATGGCTAAAAACAAACAAAAAAAAAACATATCAAATTTACAAAGTTATGACTGAGAAACATCACATGGATGTCTCAACATACACCAACCCAAAAACAGGTGAATTATTAATTAACCTGTCAAGGTGTTTGATATATTAGACAACAAGTGAAGAGTTCTTTAATTTGATGTGTTGAATGAAAGAAATATGATATGATTAAGCACAATGATCTGAGAGACACTGACAAAGGCCAGATTATTATGACTAGACAATATAGTTAGAGCTTCTCCAAAACAGAAGGTCTTGTGAGA
This sequence comes from Crenuchus spilurus, assembly GCA_036984385.1. Classification (NCBI taxonomy): domain Eukaryota; kingdom Metazoa; phylum Chordata; class Actinopteri; order Characiformes; family Crenuchidae; genus Crenuchus; species Crenuchus spilurus. The sequence continues at coordinate 19,005 of BRDA01030710.1, read as the reverse complement.
TATCTCTGGTTAATACCCACCAGAACTGGTCCAGGAAAATGATGGACCAGACCCTTGGGCAGAGTAAAGGCTACCCCACCTGTTCCAATCCCACAGAAGAGCTACTGTAGTGCAAAAAGATGAAAACATACATGCTGGCTATGATAGAAAGGTGCTGACCCCATGCACTGCCAAAAATGCCAACAATGGGCAAATGAGCATAAGAACTGGACCTGTGGAGCAGTGGAAGAAACTGGCCTGGTCTAATGAATCATTATTTCTTTTACATCACATGGATGGCTGGGTGTGTGTACATCACTTAATGGCACAAGAATGCTCTCGGGCCCTGGCATACTTATGGGTGTTACTTTGACATGTCACACCTACCAAAGCTTTGTTGCTGACCAAGTGCACACCTTAATGACAACATTATTGCCTAATTGCAGTGGCCTCTTTCAGAAGGATAATGCATTATGCCACACTGCGAAAGTCATTTAGGAAAGGTTTGAGGAACATGGCAAAGAGATTAATGTGTTGACTTGGCCTCAAGACTTGATTTGGTTTCTCCACCTCACTGCGTAGAGGATCTGCTGCTATTGTTTTGGTGCCAGATACCACAGGACACATTCAGAGTTTTTGGAGAAGTCTGCGCTAAGTCAGGTCACATTTTGGTGGCTCAAAATGGAACCTACAGAATATTAGGCAAGTGGTATAATCGCTATAGTTAAGCAGATTGTTTTTGACTAGGGGTGCAGGAAAAAATTGCTTCGAGCTCGAATCGCGTTTCTCACATTGAACAATTCAGAATCGATTCTTGTTTTCAAAAAAATAATTTTTTTTGCGGGTGCGGATGTGCCTTCTCAGCCACCGTAGTGCTAGGCAAAACAAGAAAGCAGCGTGGGCTACGTACAGGCATGCAAGCCAAGCTGCGGTCTTTGAAAGCAACCATTTGGAAACACTTTGGATTTTACCGTCAACCTGGCCCGGGTAAGAAAGCGCTTGACGTGACTCATGATTTGCAGAGATTGCAATGGTAAAGTATTTCGTATTGGTAGTTTTTGTTTAGTTTGAAAGAATCTGAAAAAAAAAAATATTCATGACCCCAAGAATTGATTCTGGATCGATTCGTTCGATTCCCAAAGATTCGCAGCCCTATTTTTGACTGTGTCCTCAATATACTGATATACTAGTGCTTATCAGAATAGTGATAAAAAGAAAAGCCATCATATTATTTTATATTAATTGCACATAAAGTGATATATTTCAAGCATCTAAATGTTGATACTGTTTGAATAGCATCTTACACAAACTCTAAATGAAATGTAAATAATTGCAGATTCTGGATTTATGAGTTAAAAGAGTTATGGAGTTATATCATACAGATCACCATTAAAACAAAAAAAGGCTTGAAATGTCACTTTATGTGTAATGAACATATGACAGTGTACCTTTTGAATGTACTTATAAACACAAATTAACTTTTTCCAGCTATTATTTTATCTGCTTAATCCTGGTCAAGGTAACTATGAGTCCCACTACCCTTCACTGGACACAGGGCAGAGCATTCATACACTCTCTTATCTAAACCCAGGATAGGATGCCAATCCATCACTGGGCACACACCAGGACAATTTAGAGTATTCAGTGACCTCATGTTTTTGGGAGGAAACTAGAGACCCCGGAAGAAACCCATGCAGACACAGGGCGAACATGGACTGGCCTCAAGACTGACTAGGTTTCTCCACCTCACTGTGTAGAGGTCACTCTACCAAGACCTCAGTGCTGAGAGGCGAGCATGATAACCACAAAGCCATCATGCCGCCTAACTTTTATGTGGCACTGAATGTATAAGACCTGTATTTTGTTTGTGGTTTATTGTACCTCGTTCAAAAAGCAATCCAAGCTTAAACACTTTCACATGTACAGGTGGAGCTAAACTACTTTAGACTGAATAGGTAAACAGATTGTTTTTAGTGACGTCACAAAAGCAGTTAATTTTTTGCCACTTAGTTTCCATATATTGGACTGTGGATTAAAATGTTTCTCAAACTTTAATAATTGTTCCATAAATCAGACATTTTTTTTTTTTTTTTAAAGCAATGACAATTTGGTTTTCCATTACACAAACGCTTTAAGGTTATTAGTAATTTGTTTTATGATTAAAGATCAGTTTGAATAGTCACTGATTGCAATGCATCGAGTTAAATACAATTCTGATCATTTGCCTTGATTATCTTTGACCAGTAATCTTTTGCAATTAATGTGATCTGAATCCCTGCAGCACCTTATTTTCAATAGGTTTCTGCAACTTTCATTCTGTTAATTTGGCTTAGCCACGGAGAGAAGCCCAGGAAGCCTGGACTTTCAAAGCAAGGCTTTTTATGTGTTGTCAAGATTTTTTTGAAGACCAAGCTCAAAATCACTGAAGCATAGAGTTGAATGAGGACCATCTACTTAATGAATCTCTTAGAAGTCTGCCAGAGAGCACTTTCTATCCTCGCTGTTCCTGTATATGTCTGTATGTAACCTATTATGGTGAAGCAAATTTGACCTTGTTTCAATTAAAAATGTGTTAATTTTGACAAACTGGGGTATTTTTAATCATGGCTGTGAAGACAGATGACTGTTGAGCTGTTTAAGATGAAGATGCAATGATGTCATGTTGGGCGGTCCTCTCCTGAGCTAGTGGTCCAATGTGAATACACTGTCACATGCAGGTCTTTCTTTGCGTGATAGAAAAAAAGCCCCACGACCAGTTTTAAAACCACTGATCCCTGAAACCTTCTGATGCCAAATGAAGAGTCAGTCCTGATAATGATTCCCCCATGACATCTAACTAGTGGAGGAGAGAGGCAGTGCCATGAATAAGAAGCACTGAGCTGCTATGGGGTGAGTGTTAGCAAATATCCTTGATGCATAATAATCTTTCAATTCTGAAGAGTTCTGCTGGGGAGCATTTTGTGGTCTGAATCTGAATACAGAAAGGGCAGTTTGGTCTTGTTAATTGCATTGATATATCTGAATTTTGAAGCACTGGCGCACGCCTTATTCATTTGGCGCCTTTGGAACCCTTGAGCCACTTGAGTGTTTCATTAAATAAATCAGTGGAGCGGGATCCCCGTAGCCGCGCTTAATAAAGGAAAAGTGTAGCATTGTCAGTTTTAAGGTTTCCATGAATATGCTTTACATATTCAACACGGAAACGTAAATCCACTATATTTACCCAGTGTGTTCATACTTTTGCTTCTCAGATAAGTATTTCAGACATGCAAGTGTTTCAAGAACAGTGTCTTGTCTTACATGTAAATGACTTTACAAAATGCTGGCCCTGAAATCCTTGCCCAGTCCACAGTGGTTTGATCTGCAGCCTCCTGGACTAATATTTCTCCTCCTTGGATCATGAAGCAGCATATTTTCCATGGCCCCTGCTACAAGCAAAGTCATTTAGATATCTACCACACACAGAAGGCACTTCTGAATCTTCACCCCTGGACATTGCTTTTGCCTGCACCACGGACGGCTTCTCATACCCAGGTATTAAAATGAGGTCATTTTTGACTGCCCTTTGATTCCCTGCAGACAAACCAAGCCAATTAGCCAACTGGTTATGCCTTCAAAATATGACATTTTCTCTCTAGTAAAATTAAAACCACCCCTCTATTAAATTCAAAATCATCGTGAATCTGTCTTTCAGCCAGCTAAGAACCTCCAAAAATAGCCCATACTTTCTTAAGTCACATCATCTCCCATACGGCCCAATTCTGCTTTACTGCTTGGGGGTCTTAAAGCAAGAGAGGTCTGCCAATGGGATACAAACAGTGAACAAGCCTTAGAATCATAAAAAGGTGTTCATTTGTAGTAAATGTACTCACCACGTCTTTATATAATGTATAAACACACACTGCCAGACTGCCACACTATCCCCCAGTGTATAAAGAGTGTAAATGTAGCCTTAAAGGAACAACATGGTCCAAAGTTTTACTGTGTTCACAAGAAGCATGTATTTATACTTACATAACTTAGCCTTTTTAAACAGTAAAGTAAATGTAAAAATCTGGAGTCGTGACAGGCTGAGTGGAGTCAATGCAAAATGAAATAAATGAATTGCAAAAGAATCTGTCTCTGTGACAGGAAATGTACTGACTCAGTAACAGTTCTGTACTTTTTTATTTAAAGGTGCATTCAAGAATGTTCAAGTCCAACACCATAAAATCCTTTCACACAGTCTGTATGTAGGTCTAACATAATTAGCCATTAGCTATTAGACCTGGCTAGTTATATTTGTACTTATATGGACATGTTTATACATAATTTTACTGTTAATGAATACAATAGTAGTTGTATTTGTGTAGCCAAGAATTATTATCAGAGGTTATTATAGTAGTATATATTATTGAAGTACACTCATTAGGAAACCTGGGCTATCAACAACAAAGAAACAGGTCTGGATAATGCACACTTTAATGCAGTACTTTTTCTGCTGATAATATGTTGAAATCTTTTTTAGATCATTCACACTGATGTCAATGAACAAATATAAAAATATAGTTAAGCACTGAATGGTCACAGACATGCATTACTGTATCCTGGTAAATGACATCAAATTTATTGTTGATATTGTTAATGTCTGTTGTATTAGATATACAGGTAAAAGTGATTTTTGGAGGCTGTGAATATAAGCTTCCCTCTCTCTAGAGGTTTATACCTATGCAGTCATAAATTGTCTAGTGACCTCCTTCAGTCATTAAGAGTCAGTTCTTGAGATGCTGGACAGCCAGGGCCAGATTAAGATCACGTGGTGCCCCAAGGGCACTTGAGTTTTGGTGCCCTTTTGTATTTAAGTTTGCAAATATCACACATTACTAATCACACTTACTTTGTATTAACATGTTGTAATAATTTTCAACAGCTTTTTCACTCCAGCTTGGGTTTATATCATCTCAAACAACAACAACAACAAAAAGTTAAATAGTTTCAAATAATGAGAAAGAAAGAAAAGATTAGATCATTCTTAAAACATTTTTTCAATGGTCACATTTACTATTACTGGAGTGTGTGGGTGGGAGAAAGAGAGTAAGATGTCTTCTATACTATTAAAGTTAGTATTAAAGGTACCCTTTAATGGAAAACTGTATTTACTTGGCATAGTAGATTATGGAGATTTTGGCGCATGGAACTGACATATTGTGCACCTCAAACCATATTGATACTGAACTTCAAACACTGTTCAGACTTTATGTATAACCTCTTTGCTCACACACTTCTCTTGCATGCTGTGTAAACAATCTATTTTCACTTTCCACCTATTTTCTGCATTTTCAGTGTGAACATGCTACCCAGTGGCAAATCAGCCAATCAAAGCAGAGCTCATTAAAATTATTCCTGAGCCCACCATATAAGACAAAACAGAAAGAGGCAAAATCATGGGGTTTTAAATGTGTGTGTTAAATAACATCTGGGCATTTTCACCTCAACTGAGAACAACTGAAAACAAAATAAACTAGAAAAAGCATTATAGGCTCTGTTTAAATAGAACTACTGATATATATTTTTTTTATTTATTCATATACACATGTCCAGCTCCAGACTAGCAAGCAGTCTTTTGTTGCTCACACATTTGAGTTGACAAAGAGATTTCTCATAATAGTCAGTGCATTCAATAAACAGCTGTGTTGACAGAGAATGATCCAGTTTTGTCTGCCTTCTTAAGCTCAGACCTACAAATTGTTCTAAACATAGCAGTTTGGATGGGTGAAAATGTATTAAAAAACATTTATTTTCCAACATGGAATAAAGTTTCTCATGAGGTTTCATGCAGACAATTACCAAAGAACATTGTGATTGGTCAGATTCATGTTATAACTGGATTGCATAATTTTCTTGTGGTGAATCATTCATGGTGAATGCTGTCATGTGTTTTTTTGTTTGCTTTCATGCAACCTTTTGGTCACCCCAGGCAGTCGCCCAAGACATCCATATGGTGGACTCATTATCCATGGCATGGACAATGCTTGTAAAATGATATAATGATATAATACCAAGACATTAGGCATTTTGCAATTTCTAGGTAAGATTGCCCTTAAACACACCTAAATGTTTTGTTACCACCCAACCCTACAACCCTGGTTCAGTCATTGATAATTTCCACCATTGCCCCCCTCACCCCTGGACTGGCTATTATTATTATTATTATTATTATTATTATTATTATTATTATTATTATTATTATACTATTAAAAACTGTACATTTCAAATAAATGTTTATTTTCAATTATTTATTTATGTATTACATACATAATTAGTATTTATTAACATGTAAAGATGATTATTTTGTTCTTTGTAAGATGAAATTTTTTGGTGTTCAATTTTGTTTCTTGAATAGATGCAAAGCTTTGGTAACTGCTAATGATGGGGAAAAAAACAATTACTCTGAATATTCTATTTCTACTCTTTTAAATAGAATGAAAGAGGCTGCTTATTGCAATGATAGTGCAATGACGCTGCTAAAATTGTTTAAAAAAAATTATGAAGAAATATTTTATTTATATCAGATTTTATGAAAAACAGACCAGGGAAAGGACTTCTGAAAAAATCTCTTTGAAATCAGTAATAAGAAATACATGATGTCATGCTCTCGGAGCAAAAAACCCAGCATTTTCTACTTTTAATGAGCACATTTATTTCTAAGCTAATGATTATTGCTAGACATGAGAGGTTATCATTTAAGTGTCTATGAGAAAGTAGCAAAACCATTCAAACACGGGATGTTTCCTTGGGATGTAAGATACTTTAGACATCGGATTCATGTCTTTTAAAGATTGGGGGACATTACATTCCGATACAATACAAAAGACAAACATGTACTACTGTACATGCAATAATTTTAATGTTATTGTATGACATAATAATAATGTATTGCATATATTATAATTCTAATAACTGGTGTAAAACACATGATCATGAATTTGCTAACTAGTTTGTAAGTAGAAATATGAGTGACATCACTGCCAAATAATAATAATACTAAGAGCTTTCACTCTAGTTGGTATGTGTCTTGGTTCACACTGTGATGTCACAGCTTGAATGCACCACACACCAGTGAGCCAGTGTAGATTTCAGGGCAAATCTCAGCCCTGCTGGGATATAAATACTGCATCAATTTGTGTGTATTTTTTTTTCCTGCATGTATGGCATTCCTCCTTTTGAGTGATGGATTATGAGAAACTTAGGTCAGTGAAAAATCTCTGATCGTATCATGACAGCTTAAGTCAAGTGGGCTGTGAAGAACTGCCATCTCTAAGAATGTTCTCCCACTGGTAATCTCCCCTATTCGTCAAACTAGTGCTGAAGCCTCTTTATCCTTTTGTCATTTAGTGTTACACTCAAACAGAATGGAATTTCCTTCATTTCTCTCAGCACCTCTCACAAAGACGTAGTTACTCTGCACCACGATTTCAAAAAGGGGGTAAAGGAGGAGTAAAGAAAAGCATATTCATGCTGTGCAGAACTACATCATTCAAATGCTTATTCTTCAGCAAACACTATTGGTGTCTATTCCCATGTCATGTTCAATAGAGTCATGTGCTTATGTCCCACTTGGAATGGCTCCTGTTGAGTGAAATTGGTCAAAGGATGAAGGAACAGGTAGCTTGATTTTGGCAACATAAATGGGATTGCTGCAACAAAACACTTTCCATCATATCTGTCAAATCTTTGAAAAAAATATGTACCTTCCAACTTGGTTGATCTCTCTCACTTCTTGTTCCTGATATTTGTTAAGTTTGATGTTCAGAATTTCCATTTGCTCCTTAATCTACATAGTCTGTACATGGAAAAACAGCCTGTTTTGAATCTGCTATTTTTAGACATGTTTACATCTGCCTATCCAGACTACAAACGTTTACATCCACTCATCAACAATGAATCCAAGTCACAATAGAATTCAGCCAATCAGAATAGACATCATTCAACATATGATTCATGCAGGTAGCATGATGATAATATATCATATAATCATTTATCATATAGTTTAAGGGACAGCTGTGGCCTGGTGTAGTTAGGGATCTGGTCCTGTGACTGAAAGCTCACTGGTCCGATACCCTGACAGAACATAATTGAAGTGCCCTTGATCAGGGTAGTTAACCCCCAATTGCTCCCCAGGCACCGCACATGAGTGCTGTCCATTGCCTTGAGCACATGTGCTGACTGATCCTTAGTGTGTTCAGTAATGTGTCTGTTTGTGTGTGTGTGTGTGTGTGTGTGTGTGTGTTTCACTGCACAAAACAGTTAAATACAAAGGTTAAATTCTTCTGTGTGTAAGTACATTGGTCAGTGATTTCACTTGGCACTTTCTGACAGACTGAACAGCATTGTCAGATATACTGAGTGTGAATGAGATGACACAAAATGTCACTGTAATGAGAATTTAATTAGTATCAACATCAGTAAGACTAAGGAGATGGTGGTGGACTTTAGGAAGACATATTATATCACCAGTTATCTTAGATGGCCTACAATTACCTGGGCGCGTACAATAAACTGGATTGGAGCTGTAACACCTATGCTGTGTACATGAAAGGCCAAAGCTACTTTGGAGGCTGAAATCCTTTGGTGTTTATACAAAACTCAATGAAAAACCAGTCTGTTGTGTTGAGGCAACAGTATCAACAAGACTGCGTTGAAAAAGCTGATTAAGAAAGCTGACTCTGTTGGAAGAGTCAACTTGGAGTTTCTGGAGGTTGTGGCAGAGCACTCACAACAAGCTGTTAGCCATCTTGGACGATAAGTCACACCACCACCATAGAACTATTTAGTCTGCCTGTCTGTCTGTTTAGCTATCTGTCTATCTCAGTTTGGAAAATAATCATTAATTACAGATGTTTTTTGTACATAAAACTACATCAATGTTATAAATGAACCTCACAAAAAAATACAAGAAAAATATGACCCTTTAAAGACTATGTCTAGTTTTTCTCACCAGCTCTCTGCTTCAGGCAGACTCAATCAAAAGTCAAAGCAGCGTTAAACAGATTTTATCAGTTTGCAGTCTTATTTTACTAATAACCTGCTGAAATGAAAATAATTTTATGTTGCAACTGATAGTGCACATTTTATGTCCATTACTTTATCAAGCTTTTCACAGCTTCACAGTGCCTAATATTCCATAAAAAATTATATGGACTCCATCGTTTATAGAAAAGAATGCATAAAAAATAAATGTTCTTTGTAGTAGTTGCAAAGTGTATATATATATATATATATTCTTGTGAGGCAGTTTTTTGTTTAAATATAAGATATTACAGTTAATCTGTTAATTAATATCTGAAATGTTAAATATAAATAGCATTGTATTATTAAAATGGGATGTGGTTGTAGTTATTATGGTTTATGGCTTGTGCTTCAGTTTTTTTTTTTACTTAAAAATTAATAACTACAAATATAGAGACCATATAGACCACATGCAGTTTTACACAAAAGTATAAAGTATAGAAATTACATTAAATCAAACAAACTAACAAAGTCACAAAAGACACTGTTATATACCTACACTAATGGGTAACACTTTATATCTTTCATTAAAAGCTAACTAATGATTAATAACTGTGAACAAATCATTAGCTCATGAAAATTTCATTAACAAATGATTTACTAATGATTTAGTAATTATTTACTAATTATTTGTTATTAGTCATTAGTAAATAAATGAACTGTTATTTATAAACATTTGTTCATGTTCAAATTATCATGATCTAATGATTTGTTCACAGTTATTAATCATTAGTTAATGGCTTATTAATGAAAGTTATTATAAAGTGGTACCCAATAAGGTTGCTACACAAAGTGTAATCAGTCTAAAATAACTGTCATTTCCCCTTATGAAAATAAAGGTAGCTCTCAAACAGATTGATAAAATAATCAGAATGATGCTGGAATATCCATAGACATTTCAAATTATTTAAATCAGCTCATTATGAACATGAGATGCAAGCATGAAAAAACTCAGGTTCTTACTTTCCATTTTTTCCACTTTTTGAATATATCTATCCAATGTTACCTCTACAACCCTTTAGAATTTCCTATATATTTCTGGATAAATACTGTATGATCTAAAACATCATTTCAAGTCCTAAAAGTAGAGGAGTATACAGTTCAACAAATGAGACAAACATATTATACTTGCTCATTTATTTATTGAGGAAAATGATCCAATATGACATATTTGTGAGTGGAAAAAGTATGTGAACCTCTAGGATTAGCAGTTAATTTGAAGGTTAAATTAGAGTCAGATAATTTTTAAGGAAAATGTCAGGACATTTTTTCATGAATGGAATCTCAAAAGAATTAATGCAGAAAGACAACGACCCTAAAAGCACAAGTCGTTCTACCAAAAAATGGTTAAAGAACAGTTACCAGAAATGTTTAGTTGCAGTTATTGCTGCAAAAGGGGGTCACACCAGATACTGAAAGCAAAGGTTCACATACTTTTGCCACTGACAAATATGTCATATTAAACCATTGTCATTAATAAATAAATGACCAAGTGTAATATTTTGTCTCATTTGTTTAACTGGGTTCTCTTTATCTACTTTTAGGACTTGTGTGAACATCTGATGATGTTTCAGGTCATGTTTATGCAGAAATATAGAACATTCTAAAAGGTTTATTTAGACTTTCAAGCATTACTGTAAACCACAGTTCAGAACTAGCACTCCTGGCTTGCCCATCCTTAATCATTCTCACTGTGCAAAATCTTGCAACTTTAGCAATCTTGTTGCTCAGTGGTCAAATGAGACTCTCTGTCCACTCCTATCTGCTCCTTCTCTAAAATCATTGAATGTAGGCTACATGATGGTTGAGCAAAAAATCCAATTTATTACATTTTCTTCTTACCAACACAGTCAAGAGTTTTTTTGCTCAGAAGCTACAAGGTTAATGTAGTTAGCCATTTATGGTAACTTATAGCCATCAGTTACTATCACTCACAGGCCACATGCCTGAAGGGCTTTTCACATGCTCTGCCTGTCTCCCTCAACACATCCTATGAAAGGTCAGAACCATACTGATCTGTTTCTGCAGGTGGAAAATTGCTGATGTCTCTAATACTGTAGCTGCAAAGACTGTAATGCTAGCACAAGTAAGTGCTTACTCTGTTATGCAAAAAAAATAAAATAAAAATAAAATAAAATACAATTAAAAAATGTAAAAAATAAAACAAAAAAACTGAAATCACAAAAATAATAGAAAATAGGTTTAAAAGAAAATACAAAGTTGAGTAAAAAAGATCCACACTTTAGTTATATTAAAACATCTGTTGGCTACAATGCCTTAACAATGCTTTCTGTACTCGGTCTCTGTTACATCAGTTCATTTATGATTTATGATACTTTCATTCATGATACTTATGATTTACTTGAAAGAAGAGCAGCATGCAGTGATTTGTTGCAGATGAGTTTGGACATCTGCAAACAAAATTTGGAGCAACACTCTAAGGAAGGTGAAAGTTTTTTTTGTAAAAATAATCATTACTTGTGATGAGAAATGGATTAATCACTACAAGTTTTTAATGAGTCTGAAAGAAGACTTATTAGACGACGGAGATTCACATTGGCTGAAATGACTCTTAAACAAAATAATAATAATTATATTATTATTAATAATAATAAAATGCCTGTCTCTCATTGAAAATTAAAAGATGATGCCACTTTCAATGTGAAACTCATTACTCATGAAAATTGTGTCACAGATGGTGAAATTAGTATTTTTCTGTAAAATAGACAGTTTATTTTAAAATGCAGTGAAACTTAATATAAATATGATGTACCTTAAGTGCAGGTTCTAAAATGAGCATGCAGACATTATGTCATGTATTGGATTCATGTAGCCATGCAATGTGAAGTATTTGAAGAGGGGGGCGACCAAAACCAACAAAACTTAGTCACCAAAGTTGAAGTAAATGTACATTTTCCCAGGTTCAGTTTGCTGTTCCCACACAGTGCTGCATTGAAACTAGTAGGCTTCCTAAGAGAGATCGTCCCCCACAATTAATGTATCCTTCCTGGGTACCTGGTGTGACTCCAGACCATGGACTGGAGAGCTTTCTCTTCTTTGACTGGGACACTGTGTTTTTCTTTGTTCCTTTATAAATTAGGTGCTTTGTAAAGAAAATTATGGTGAAGATACTGTTTGAAGAGGTCAAAACTGAACACATAATGTGCATCTTTGCTCTGCAAGCCTCCAAAGATGATATAAAATACTGCACATGGCTTTATGTATGTTAAAGTAATTTAATAACAGCCATTAAACTTAATCTGTGATATTTCAGAGACTAGGTTCATGAAATTTAGCAACATTTAGATACATTAGTTTTGCAGCTTGTCACATATGACACTGGTGATCCAGTGTCAAAATGAGGAATACAGGAAGCCAGGATAAGTCCAGATGTGAGAGTTTTTTTTGTGAACACATATAAACAGGCTCAACAGTTCAAGAGAACACAAGTATTAAGTGGAGCACCATCATTCCAGAGAACACAGTTCTACTGCTGCACAGTTCAACACTGACTGTTTTTATACCCCTCTAGCCCACATTTGGTATTAGACATGGTGCCAATAGGTTCATGTTTATGTTCTTCAGAGAGTCCTATTCTATTGGCAGTACATCTCAAATTGTGTTTGTACATTTGTACATCTGTCAGCAGTAGATGTAACTTAATATATTAGCTGAATGCCTTTATTATAAGGGGCATATGTTTGTGGACACCCCTTGTTTGTGGACAACCCATATGTTTGTGGACACCCCAATTGTATCAACCCAAATCATTGCTTTAAACTCACTTCTTCATAATGTTTGTTGATCAACCCAATGAAATTTAGCAATGGTGTATGCTTATGCACTGCCATTCCTCACTCTCTAAGGTTGCAGTCAGTCCATACAAACATGGAAATGAAAGTCTAGCCCCAATTTTTCAGTGCAAAAAATGGCCAAAACAAAAAACAAACAAAAAAACCCTCTCGTCTATCTCCAGTCATTAAACTTGCAAATGTTTACAAAGTTAAGCCTCACACATGTTTTTTTAATTGACTTTTTAGTGTGCAAGTCAACCCGAAAGATAAAACAAATAAATAAGTAACGTGAAATCCTATGGCTGGGGTTTTCAAACTGAGATTCCCTTTAATCCATCTTTCTGCATCAACATTCCTTATAAAAGTAATGCATTTCTAACATTAAACAGAAAAGAGTTATCTTCAAAAGGCTCAAGGCACACAGAACTATGCCTCATGCTGCCATTCTAATAGAGAAATTTAGTTGAAACTTTTCAAAAAAAAAAAAAAAAAGAAAAAGAAAGAAAGAAAAGAAAAAGAAAAAAGAATGAAAAAAAAAATCATGAAAGTGAAAGCTGTTTTGCTTCACAGGCTGCTGCTCTCGTAGGTTTACCGAGACATACGCTTGCTGCTTTCTTGTCCGCTGGAATCTTGCGTGGGCCTCCATCATTATAGTTGACATGTGATGTGATGTAAAACAAGCAAATGATTTGCACCACTATCTTTCTAGTTCGCAGAGAATCTGAGATTAAAGGAGATTCAACTGCTGGATTCAGGATAGCAACTTTCTTAATTATTTGATGCAATGAAAAGTAGAGTTTCTGACCCTTGCCATATGAATGTGAATAATTATTTTGATGGATATTTATTGTCATTTTAATTTTTTTGGACATGGTGGTGGGGAAGTATTTTACACTTGATGACAAACAACAACAGATGCTCTTCATGCATTATACATTCCCTTCTATTGATGTATTTGTCTAAAACAGTGATTAGCTCATTATTTACTGTCCATATTGTGTCTGCATCTCTTCTTCTCTCTGCGTTGGGATGATAAAAAAACAACTTTTATGTATCTTTTATTGAATTTGCTCATTATTTTCACACAGTCACGCTCCTCTTGCTTGAAATAAATTGGCTGATGTACTGAGACTGTGCTGCATCTTTGATAGTCCAGTTTCACGAGTGCTTTTAACATATGGATCTACTTAAATTGAACTGATGCTATGATTTGGATACATAAATACACTATTAGTACTTGTACTTAAGTCTTATTGCTGCCTTATAACTTTTTTTTTTGTTTTACATTAGCTGGTCTTTACATTATATGATCAGATATTGAATGGTGAAGAGTGCATTAAATCAATTTCAATCAAATAAAACCATGTTACATTAACATAAATCAAAGTTAAAGGGCATATATAATATCATTCTAGCCTAATTAAATCATAAAGATGTGAACAAATGTGAAATTTGATGTGAATCGTGCCTTTTCTTTTTGAGAAAAGTTTACAGAATTTTTTTTTTACATAGTATTGACAGGCAACAGATGTCTGAGGCACTTCATGTCTATACCAGCAACCTTACGGAACATTAATGGATGAAACTGTTAAAATATTTAACCTTTTGTCTGAGACAACATAGTGTCAAGGTAAGGTCTTGGTGTAAAATACAGGTACGTGCACTGAGCTGTAATAAAAATTTGGATGATATTTTTCCTTAGATTTATCAGAATTATATTAATGTTAAATAGTAAATAGCAAATAAAATATATTTGTGTACAAAAATGTGGGGATTATTCCAAAATGTAATACAAAGTATTATGTATGTAACTATAAAAAGGAGTATATCCTGCTTTTGTGGGAGTAATTGTCTCTACTGTTCAGTGAAGGCTTTCTACTACATTCTGAAGCATTGCTGTTGGGATCTGATTGCTTTCAGTGACAAGAGCATGGTGAGGTCAGGATGTTGAATCATCAGCACCCCACCTCATCCCGAACTCATCCCAAAAGTATTGGATGGATCTACTGCCCCAACCTGTTTAACATTGTAAAGAAAATCTAAGTCTCTGAACAATTGTCTCTGAGACAGTGAACCATTTCACATCAGATTACTCTGAATTACTTTATTTACAGCCAAACAATTAAAACATTTAGATACTAAATGATACAATTGATTCTCCTTTAAGAATATCTTTCCTGGTGCTTGAAAGTTATTGTTTCAGAGACACAAGGTCTTCTTCTGAGCCATATCTCAAAAATCATTGCAAAAATCTAACCTTGGGGTGGTTCTGGATGACCAACTGACCTTCTTGAAGTACATTACATTCACCACCAGATCTTGAGGATTCCCATTATTGTCAGGAGTATAACCTTTCAGACACAGGCTGCCCAAGTTCTCATTAGTCATTTCTAAACTGAACTACTGTTACTCCATTCTGCCAGACCTTCTTTTATATGCTCCTGTGTCTCTACAAAACCTCCAGAACTTTGTTGCTCGTTATGACCTCTCAGTGGTTCATAGGGTCATATGACTGAGATCACTCCACTGGAACTGTGTGACAGCAACAAACAAATACAGAACTCTTTCTGTGTCTTGAATATCTCAGTCCAACATTTTCTGTACAACACGGTTTACACAATGCAAAGTGTCTTCTTGCTTTATTAGTATTATTTTTGCTCAGTGATCAAAAGAGATTCCTTCTCAGATCTTATCTTTTCCATGTCTGAACACCTTTGATAGTTTTCAAAATGTTGTCCCTTCTCTGACAATGTAGCCAAAACAGTGAAAAGTTCACTTCACTAGCGTATCACTCAAGCTAAATGTAACTAGATTATAATATTAATGAACCCCCATTGCTGCTGATTCATTACACACTTGTTTTAAATTGTATTAAGGTGTCTTGTCATCTCAGATAGGCTGGTTTTGTTCATAAATATGGTCCAATGATAGCTACTTTAGCCTCGTAGATCTGGTGAAAAACTAAAGTAGCAAACTTAGTTTGCTAAAATGTGTATACATTTTGTATATATTACTAGTGCACTGTTACAGCTAGGGAAGTGCAATTCCACTAATTTTCTTTGCGATATAACTCCAGGTAATTCCAACGCTAATATTCTGTTACCATCATAGATACAGAAATGTATAAATAGGGATTTTACCAAAAAAGTTAATAAAATCAAGTGACAATTGGTTTTCAAGAAAAATTGGAAAACAACTATCAATATTTCACTATTTGTCCACCCATCCCTAGTCTTGGCAATACTGTTTTTGCATATTCATTTTTTTGCATTATAAAACCACACAGATTTGTGAACAAAAACATATAGCTTGAAATTGTGTAAGGATTTTTTTCTATGACAGAAATAGATGAGATCAGCTTGCTGCTGTTATCAAACCTTTGTACTTTGAAATGCTTGTTTAACTCCATTATATATGCAAATGTAATCTCTGTGATATTCTCAAAGGGAAAATTAAATTGTGTTTTTATGTCTTTTCAGGAAGCATCTTGCATTGTCATTATCAATCATTTGTATATTACTGCAGATGAAATATGAAAATGAAACAAAATCCTTCTGAAAAATATAGCTGAACAACATAATATGGTCAAATAATGCCATTTCTAAATACACAAGTGGACACTAACCAGATTCTGTTGTTTTAATAATAGCCCCTGATAAAATGTCAGTAGACATGAGCTAATTTCATCATGGATTATGTTATTGAATTCATTTAAAAGCCATATGGGTTTACTTGCCAGTGTTTCATACTAATCCAAGTCCTTGGGAAAAACAACATAACCTAATTCATATTTCATTCATAATGGCTTGTGCTTTGATGCTTCAGAAAGAGTCAAGTTCTTGACTGAAGGACACGGTTGAGCAGATTACTGAATATTTTAAAATTGCTGTAGAGTGCTCCCACTTTTACTGTACTCATTTCAACTTGGTATCACTCCTGTATTAAAAATATTAATTAAAAGCATTCATTATAATTAATGCAAAATGTACAGCAAAAATTATGCACAATAACTTACAGAATGTATGTTAATGCTTACGTATCAATGTTCCCTCATAAGGAGAAGGATAAATAAAGCTTAATGAAAGTTCATAAAACTTTTACAGCAAAATAGTTTTGGAGCATTTCTATTGGTCCAGAGATCATGAAAAGTCCACCCATTTTAAAGTCCAGTTTATGTTCTCAAATAACATAAACAAGTAATGCTTGTAATAAGACTGATATATTTGCTATTGTTTCAACAGCACCGCTATGCTTTGGCTTTTTTTGCTGTCAGTACTGAGATCCAGACAGATTAATGACAACACCACTGCCATTTCATCAGAAATTGAACAGCTCTTAGAGACTAAGACACACCCAGGAAAAACATCAACAGCATGACATAGCTTATGCTTTTGGAAATGGCCCATAATTGCATTAGTATCTACCCGGAACTGGAAATGAATCCAATGGCAGGTCTGTACCATTCTGCTTCCCTCCGGAAGATTATTGAATGTTATTCAATACAGGCAGGCCTCCTACTCATCCACTGTTGCACTGTAAGCTCTCTTATAATCAAGTGCTTTTCAAAGACACAAAATCCCAGTCCAACATCTTACACAAGTTTAGGTGTGCTGTGAAACTCTTTGAACTAAACCACTTGTGCTGACACACTAAAGAATGTTATTATTACCAATGAGAGAGAGGCAGGAAATAAAGAAGAAATGAAAGCCAGTGTTGAGCACCCACTCTTTTATTTTTATGCACAGATATTGTTTGGCGTTTTGTTTGCATGGCAGAACTGACAATATGTGTTATGCATTGTTCAATATAGTCAGCATTACGTTTTTCAATTTGCGCTGCAGTATCTCTTCTTTGGAATTGGACCAGAAGATCTAGCCTTGGGCACCATGACCCTGTAACCAGTTCACCAGTTGTCCTTCCTTGGGAACACCCTACAAGACCTACTGTTTAACAGATGCTTTGACCCAGTCAACTAAGCATAACAATTTGCAATTTGACCCATTTTTCCTAAAACATCACCTTCAAAGGTTCACTTGCTGCATAATATATATATTCCATATGACATGGTGGTGGTGTGTTAGTGTGTTATGCTGGTATGAGTGGTTCACACACAGCAGAGCTGCTGCTGTAATTAACCACCTCAGTGTCACTGCTGGGGTGTAAATAGTGTCCCAACCAAAACTATCCAGTCAACAGTGTCCTGTGACCACAGAAGATGACCAAAACAAACTGTTCAGCAACAGATGATCTACTGTCTTTATTATTGACATTGCTGTTTGTCCACAGGTAGATGTATATAATATAGTGGACAGTGAGCTAACATACAGTTTAAAATCTCCAGCAGCTCTGCTGTGTGTTGATACTCTCATACTACATTAACACACACTATCACACCACCACCACATCAATGTCACTGCAGTGCTGAGAATGATTCACCAATCAAATAATAGCTGTTCTGTGGGGGTCCTGATCATGAAAGAACAGGGTGAAAGGAGGATAATAGAGTCTAAAGAGAAACAGATGGACTACAGTCTGTAACGGTAGAACTATAAAGTGCACTTATATAGTCTGTGGAGCTGATAAAATGGACAATGAGTGTAGATACAATGAAGCTGTTACCAAAATGTACTACTGCATCTCAAAAAACTAGAATATTGTGATTGTGACCTATTACTGAATAAGTTTTTTTGACCACTAGTGTACATAACTTCTATTTTATAAAAGTAAGCAAATGCATGATATGTTCCCTTTAATACATTATTATTTTAAGTATAATGAAGATGGAGTTACACTTTACTTGAACCCTGCTACATAACACTGACATTACCATGTGATGGCAGCCATATGCTGTCATGAGCTGACATGATAAAACTGTAACACTTGTACATCATTATTGTTATATGAGATGTAATGATGTCTGATATCAGGCTATACATGAGTCAATGCATCAAATTATATAGTGTTTGTAATGACAGTTACCAGTAATTATAATGATAGTGACTGTTACATTACTGGACAAGTGAAATATTAACAAGTGAAATATTACAACAACAGCAACAACAACAAAAAGAAATGACAGAAACTCACGCAATTAAAGCAATAATATGTGGTGTTTTTAAAGTGAGTTTATTAAAATAGGTCTGTGTAATTCAGTGTCATTGAGGTCAGTGTTAAATACATATCC
>BRDA01030702.1:0-11035 GCA_036984385.1 Crenuchus spilurus | reverse complement strand
CTCCACATCATTGCATTCAGTTTTTATTCACAATTTGTTTAGTGTCCCAACTTTTTTGGAATCCGGTTTGTAGTTCTACACTGCTGATTCAGAGCTGCGCATACATGGGTGAGATTCTCAGTTAGCTTGCCTTTTTCCTTTAGCACCAGTAATAAGCAAATGCCCACGGTACGATAACCATGCATTTTAATACTGGGGGCAGCCATGGCCTAGTGGTTAAGGATCTGGTCTGGTGACCTGAAGGTCGCCAGTTCGATCCCCAGGCAGGTCACGACTGTAGTGCCCTTGAGCAAGGCACCTAACCCCCAATTGTAAGTTGCTTTGGATAAAAGCGTCTGCTAAATTCCTCAAATGTAAATGTAAATGTAAATGTAAATACTGTGATATACCATGGTCTTTGATCTCATGGGGGATACGCATGTGCAGCAGAGACTTGCATGCTGGAGGGAGGCAGGATGGGGGCATTTGTGCTTAGGACACGCATATGCCTAGCACCGGTACTGCTCGCTAGATTTAAAATCTCACACTGTTTTCAGGTGTATCTTAACAATGTAGACAGCGCCTTTCATTGGTCACGACTCACACTAGTGATGGGCTTTTATGGCTCAGTTTACTAAAAAGAGCCGACTCTTACAGATCCCAAAACTTTTTTTCTTCATTTTTTTGGCTAGATTCTAAGAGCAGTTTCCTCCACAAACAACCCATAACTCACATACACTCTGCTAAGACATGACAGACAGGCTGACAGAGAGCAGCAGAGTTTCCTTTTCATTCATACATATTGCTCTGTCTCAGTTCAGCCTTAAGCATTTAACCCCCTTTGATAAAAATACAGAACAAAATGCGTCCCGTATCGGTTCAATACAGAACACGATTTTTAATTTACAAATAAGGAACAATTACGTATTTTACGGGACGGGTGGCAACCCTACCTAGTCTGCACCTTCCTAGAGTCAGGGACATCACAAGTGATAGGAGATAGGAGATAGGAGAGTCAACTAATGGATGGATCAATTGGCAACCAAACACAATGGGGAGAAAATCTGGTAAAAAAAATGAAATAAAAGAAATGTGCTGGTGATGGAATTGAACAAATCAATGAAATGGCTGAGGAGCATCAATGAGAACATCTGGAACCAATCTTTGCTCCTTATTTATGTTCACTTGCATTTAAGTAATCATTGTATCAGTACTGCATATGAAAGTCAGGGTTCTCATAGTGGATGTGTTGGATGTAGAAAAATGCATTCATGAAGATCTAAGAGACAAATCATTATGGTTAGATGACTGTGCTGGAGCATCTTGTTGTTCACTGGTCTGTGGCTTCCAAATTCTGATCTTCTGTGGGATGAGCTTGAGCAACAAGTCAAATCTTTAGTGGTACCACCTCACAACTTACAGGACTTAAAGGACCTGATGGTACTATGGTGTTTCAGACCTTACACTGGTTTCACAGCTTAGTGAATCCAAATCTTGATGTGTCCATTATTTGATCCAAAACCAGACTTGTATACTAGACATTGTTTAAACCACATAGAGGAATATGCTCTTCAACTGTATATTCATTATTTTAAAAGATCATCTACCAAAATGCACAGCAGTTGGTCACCAAGTTCAGTGCACCAGTCAGTTCATTTGTCAGTCTATGTCCCTGCACCAGAACATAAACATTTACCAGTATTATTTCTGCAGGGTCCAGCAGCACTTAAAATTAATAATAGTAGAAACACTTAAGTGATGAAACCAAAGCCACACCCTTTGACCATTTACATAACAGCTTCACTGCTTCCAGTACAGCAAGAAAATAGAGCCTGTACAAAACCAATTTTGCAGTAGAAAAGCATAGAACAGTTGGAGACTTTGGCATCAGCACTAGGAACCAAACCAATGGAAAAGAGGGTGTAGAGAAACAGGCCACAGACCACAGCCCGGAACAGTGGAATTTACATATTGTATACATATTTACATATTTAAATATTGGACAACGTGAGCTAATGTAAGTCTGAACAGGACGGGTCACATTACTGCACTGACAGTCTAAAATACTCAGTGTTCCACTTTCACCCACAAACAGACACACACACTCTGCCTCGTAACTCATTCTGTTAAACATTTAAAAAAAATACCTGTGATAATCAAGCTAGGGAAAAAACAAAGGAAATGGTGAATACATGCTTAATTTAAGCTTATATTGAGATTATATAGTGAACAGAATTAAGTCAGTAAGCAGTCGGTATATAGAGCAATCTTGTTTGTACCATTAGCCAAGAACTCTGTATGTCAGCTACATTGGTGCAGATGTACAATTGCCATTTAAATTCTACTCCTTCCATTCAAATCTTCATTACTTTCTTCTTTTCTAACATCCACACAAAACAGAGGAGTCATACAAAAGCTATCTATACAGTGGAACCTTGGTTATTGTCTGTCCTGGTTATTGTACAATTCGGTTATCATTAACTTTTTTCTGGGAAATTTTGTCCCAGTTATCATTCATCTGCCCGTTTTTCATCTGTATTTGTCACTCATCCACGCGTTTGTCACTCACCTATGTCTTTGTTGTTCATTCTGGCTTTGATCAGACAGAAGCTAAAGAGCTAAAAACAAATCACGCTAAAGTGACGGCGCGCATCACTACCACCTGAAAATGGGTATGAAAACAGCTAGTGGCTGAGAACCCCAAGAACGGGTGTACAAAACAAAGGCTGCCGGCTGGACCACACTGGCACTCTATAAAATAGAGCGTAAACCTGTAAGAGTGATGTTAAATGTTCATTTATCCATTTCATTAGTCTTTTGTATTTATGTCTCCTTGTGTTCTGTGTGTAAAACTATAGTTATTCTATATAAAATGTTTTTTTGTTAATATTTTGGAGTGTCTGGAACAGATTAAATGGATTTACATTATTTCCTATGAGAAATATTGTTTCAGTTGTCATTCCTTTCGGTTATCATCAGACACTATGTTGAGCTGGTAATGAAAGATTCTGCTTCAAATAAACAATGTGCCATAACTTCAGATACAATACATTTTGAGTAAGTGGTGATTTCTTGGTTTCAATCCTTTACATATAGAACTGAGCACAGGACAGTTCCTGCTGAACAGCGCCCTCTTGTGGCACAAATTTGGGTTGTATGATGAAACTACATAAAGTCCCTTTAGTGCTGTGCAGCATGAAAAAATATTTATGGGATTAAAATTCTAGAAGCTTTAGTGTTCAGTAGCAAATGTAAACCACATGTCCTGATCATTTGAAGGTTTCTTTTACAAAATAAGCATCTACATGTTTATTTATTTTGTGCAGTTGCTGCATAAAACACTAAGATTTGGGCTCAGATTTAGGCTGCGAATCCTAAACAATACACTGAAGTTTAAGAAGATAATTACAGCAGCTAAACAGCCAAAAGTTTTAAAACATTACCCTAACATTCAGTAATGTGTGTGTGAATGTTACTCCCTGTTTATTCAAAATGGAGTTATAAAGAGCTAAAGGGCCATGCATGAAGCTCCTCCTCCTTCCAGTCTAACAGCCAATAAATCCATCTCTAACTTCTCTTTCCCATGATAAAACCTTCACACCCACCACCTGTTCCCCTCTACACTTCAGACCCATATCTGTGCGTCCAGTCTCCATTTAAGACAGGGCCTGGATTTCAGGCTCGAAGCAAAAAAAAAACATCTCAGTATTTCTCCCCACATTCTCAGAGTTCTCTCCTGTCAATAATCACTCAGCTACTCTCATTCAAAGCACATGCTGAAGTCATGAACGATCACAACTTTTTTCTTCATATTTTAAGAATTTTCTTATGGGAATAGTTCACCCAGGAATCACATCTACATATTTTTCCTCTTACCTCAGATGTAGTCAATCAGCCAGAACATACTGAGTCCACATTTTGTTTTTTGGTGGAACTGGAGCTGGAGCTGAGTTCCAAACTGGAATTTAACAGTCACCCAAATTAGCTTTGATGTGTCTGTAAAAAATAATCACTTCCCTAAACTGACTCAAACTTTATCTAGATCTTAAAGAATGTCTCATAGACTAGTGGTTTAGTACACAGCTAATTTAGGTGACTATGGAGTGCTTGCTAGCCTAACGGCTCAAGTTCTAAAGTAAAGAAGCAAAAATGCAAACATGTATTTGCATAGTGAAACACAGCATATCTTAGCATTACTGAGGGCACTTTAAACTATGTAACTATTGGAACATTCCATTAATGTTACTGTAAAAACATTTAGATCAACACTAAAGCATCCAGTGTTAATAATGGAAACATCTCAGAATGGCTGTGTATATGTAACCACCCTGATAATATAACTGACATTCAGAACTGTAACCACAAACATTAATATGCATCCACACACACACACACACACACACACACACACACACATTGACATTTGCTATATATACCCTGTGCCAGTGATTCAAATTAAGTGGCATTAACTGGATGGACAAGATTTTCCCTCTGACTCACTTACTTACATAATAAAATGCTAATAATGGTGTTCACACGCAACACCTCACACACACACACACACACACACACACACACACAC
This sequence comes from Crenuchus spilurus, assembly GCA_036984385.1. Classification (NCBI taxonomy): domain Eukaryota; kingdom Metazoa; phylum Chordata; class Actinopteri; order Characiformes; family Crenuchidae; genus Crenuchus; species Crenuchus spilurus. Next base: position 6,474 of record BRDA01030702.1, on the reverse strand, counting down.
ACACACACACACACACACACACACAAATATACACAACTAATTAAAACACATGCTGGAAATTCTTTAAGGGGAACATCTTCTATCATCCCAAAGTTAATAGTTAAGATGTAAACAAAGTCATTTATAGTTGTCTGATGTGAAACACTCCATTCTAGAACATCTTACTGAGTCAAAACTGTTGACAGTGGAGGAACCAGAACTTGGGATATTTTCTGCAGTTAATAATAAATGAGCAAATGTTTAAAAAGCAATAGTGACACAATATGTCTACTTTCTCAATATGATTAGTTCTCAGAAACTAAGTGGCACATATGGAAAAAAACGCATATGTCTGCTCTAAAAGCTAAATTATTAAATGAAATGGTTATGAATACACTGATGTCTGAGACATTTTTAATGATAGGTTTTGAGATAAAATATTGCAAGAAATGTATTTTCAAAACCCATTGATGGTAGAGAGAGATATAGGAGTACCACTCAGAAATTTGGACACTTCTCATTCAATGTTTTTATTTTCTTTCCTACATTATAAATGAACAATGAAGTCATCCAGACTCTGAGTGAACACATAAGGAATCATGCAGTAAACTTAAAAGTGTTAAATAAACCAAAACATGTTTTAGATTTTACTTCAAAGTAGACACACAACTGATGTCTCAAACACATTAAGAGGCAAGAAATGCAAGTCATGAACTCTTGACAAGACACAGCTGTTAACTGAAAGCCATTCCAGGTGACTACCTCATAAAGCTGACTGAGAAAATGACAAGAAAGCTGCATCTATGCAAGAGGTGCCTACTGTGAAGAATGTCAAATATAAACATGTTCTGATTTGTTTAACACTGTTTTGTTTACTAAATAATTACAGATGTGTTTATTCATAGTTTAGATGACTTTAGTATTAATCTACAACGCAGCACATTTTTAAATCATGAAAAACCACCGAATGTCCAGAAGATGTGTCCAATCTTGAATTCTATAATTTTATGTATCAGGTCATAATAAAAATATCTGGTCCTTACAGGAGTATACTTATTTTTCCTCATGACTATATAACTAAGCTAAATCATACCTTGTGTGTAGGTTTAATTGTGTTTTAAAATGGTACATTTGTGTCATAATGACTGTGACATCTGGTTCCTACGACCACCATTGTAAAAAAAACAACAACCTGAAACATGTCTTTACAATGAACCATTTCACATCAAACCTCTCTAAATGACCTTGTTCACATCACACAGACTGAACTGTTCAGAAATTAAGCAAAAATGATGGAATTTTTCTTTAACCTACTTTGGCAATAAGCACAAAAGGCCAAATGTGAAGAATAGTGTCTGAAACCTCACTGTGGTCTGGCTGTTCATATTCTCCTGCTTCAGTTCTCCCAACTGTTCTCTGGACCAATTTCTCTGGACCAATCAGAGGGCTCCATTCCACTCTGCAGGTCATCACTGGGCTGTTGTTATATAGATTCCCATAATTATGCAATACAATAGACTACAAAGCATCACAGCATGCGTCTGACAGAACCGCATTCAGTGGTACAAAAGTGTGAGTGAGAGAGTGAGAGAATGAGAGAAAGAGATTATCACATGACCTCTCCATGTTACCCACTGACCTTACATGGCTAGGAGCTGAGAAAGAGAGAGAGAGAGAGAGAGAGAGAGAGAGAGAGAGAGAGAGAGAGAGAGAGAGAGAGAGAGAGAGAGAGAGAGAGAGAACCACACATTCACAGACTTGATGTGTTATATAGTGTAAAAATAAATAGATAAATACAATTATATGCTCAGCTTACTTTACAACATTGCCAGATCTAGTTTCTTGCTATTTTGTCATAGTAACAGTATCATTTGGTATAAAGTTTGCCCACTGACAACAGAAATACAACATTGTCAGAGTAACAACACCACAAAACATGCCTATGAACTAAAGACTATCACCAATCAAATGGTGTGAAGACACCACAAAGACCTGATGACACTACATGGAAGACATTACAATGACTCCAAAACATTACAATGGCTGACCAGGACTGTGAGACACAAGGGAACATATAGAGCAAATGTAATGAGACTGGGGATGAGCAAGCAGGGCTGTGCAATGACAATACATGATGTGACTGGGATGTAGACATGACATGGCATGTGGACTACGTAAATAAACAAAGAGCACATAAAGAAAAGAAACAAACAAGGCGCATGGACAGAGAAGGGGCTGTGGTGTGAGGTTGAACCGTATTATTTTTTTATATATATTGCTTTGTGACACATTACTTTGCTATTTGTATATAGATATATTATGACTTCAGAATGCTTTCAGGACATTATTGACTTTGCAAGAAGGCCTTTACAAGGATTTGCACTCTCCTAACTGGACTGGACTTAAAATACAGACCAAATCTGCAAAAGCAGAAATATCCATTTGTCAGGGCAGGTGGTGTGAAGTGAGATTTAAATTATCTGAGACAAACTAAGAAGGCGGATGCATGTGCAGAGATATCTGAAAAGATTACATTTATTAAATAAATGAACAAACTGAAAACTGACAAAAACTAGAAAAAAAAATATGAGAGAACAAGAGCAATGACAATAAACTTGACAATAACAACATGACCAGGGTACTTACAAAATGGATCACAAAAATACTCACACAAACAGGGCTTAAATAGACAGAGACTAAGAAACACCTGAGACTAATGACAACCAATGAATGACATCACAGGAAGAAGAACAAATAAGGATATGTGGAAGTAACAAACAAAACCAAAAGGGAAGGTGTAAAACACAACACAACCACAAGGTGGCAGGAGGGGAGGCCTGACAACATTACTGAAAAAAATCTTTCTAAAAACCGTATGACCACAAGTACACACATCTGATGTAAATAAATTTAGTTTTTTTTCTAAAGTAACCACCCTTTTATCACAAGGCCATAAACATGTCGCTTGTGTTTCACGTGACTTCATTTTTCAACATGTAACCACGTTTTTCACGTCCATATGTAACCACATGGATTTTCATGTGATCATGCATTTTTTTAAATATGTAACTACATGTGTAACAACATTTTTCATATAGTACAATGCATATGTTCATGTGACCACACATTTCTTTCATATGTAATCAAATGGTTTTTCAAATGCCCGTGTTTTCTCACATGACCTCATACATAGTCTATATTCAAACATGTCTTTAATATGTAAACGTCAGTGGCGACTAGTGAAAAATACTCAAGGTGAACCTGTTTGAGCCATATTCAGTCAGCTACTGCAAACATCCCAATAATATTTAACACAAACTGCAGCATAGCAGTGCTCTGTGAAAAAGCCAATAACTATTTAACTGGCTTTAAAAAATCAGCAGACTAATGAACTAATGAAAACTGTCTTTAGTTGTAAATGTGGAAAGACAGAAAGTACCGTATGCATCATTATATTACCAACTGAGTCTGGTTCAGAAACATATACAATAAAATTAACAAAAACGCTATTAAGATTAAATATTTCTAAAGCATTTCTATAGTCATGTACATGTCAATAACCTCTGAAGTTCCTAAAACCACTGACTGACTCTGCTGTGATAGAAAATGAAGCTGGATGGTGATTTGCTAAATTTCAGTTGCTATGGGTATCTTGTGGCAGCAGGTCAGTGATTGGCTACAGATTTGAGGAAGATGATTGGCTAAAGTTCTGTTGCTATGCATGTATCTTGTCTCTGCAGGTCAGTGATTGGCTGCTGCTTCTCTTTCTGAGTGATATTTCTGTCACCTCAGGAGAGAGAGAATGAACCAGAAAGCTAATTTCCCCCCCAATATATTTTACATACTACATGTTATTGTGCATTTTTATCACATACATACTTAAAATATATAGGTATTGATTATTTTAATTAAAAAATGAAAATATAAAACACCATGGAGGGCAGCGACCTAGTATGCTCTATTGGCCAGGTACCACTGATAACCACATGTTTTTTATGGTCACCTCCAATCGTTTTTAAAATAAGATCACATTTTCATCTGTCAAGTGTGTAAACATGATGTGTGGTTATTTTTGTGAGAATGTCAACTGAACACAATAAAGGGCAGCTATATTATGTAAATTAGATTTAATTCACTGCAATCTCAGGTGTTATTTGAACACTATTTAACCTAGTAACACGCTTTACAGGAGGGTAAATATAATTTGCTCACACCCATCTTCACCTGTTGCCTACGTGACCTGCCCTCAGATACAAACAAGAGCACATTCCTGCAGGTGACTTACACAATTTGTGGTGGTTACAAATATGAAGGACTTGTTTGTATAAGCTGCTGATGTGATGGTTTTTGGCAGCGATTCTCCAAAACGGTTGAGCATGCAGATCACAGGGTTCAAATAAGTTGTTATTCAAGAAAAACCAAAGATACAATAACAAAATAGTGCAGTAATCACGGTACCTGCTGGCTTATTGCTTTGATAAAGAGGTGGCAATGTGATTAAATATAAAATATGTCCGTGATGAATAAATAGTTAATTGATTGCCAATATTCATTGAAATCATTAATTTTTCCTCCAAGAAAACATTATTTCTTGAACTGCAATGGTGGAATAATTCAGAGTTCAATAGATGTGTGTGATCATTCACAGATCAGTCATAATTTTAAACTCACTGTCGGGTGAGGTGAAGAAAGTTAATAATTTGGTTGGTATCTGTCAGTGGGTGAATATACAAAAAAGTTGGTATGCTGTGTAAAATGCAAATAAATGTAAATAAAAACACAATGCAATGATTTGCTAATCTCATAGACTCATATTTTATTCACAATAGAACATAGAGCACATATCAGATGTTGAAAGTGATGCATTTTACAATTTCATGAAAAATATGAACTCATTTAAAATTTTATGGCAGCAAGACATCTAAAAAAGTTAGTACAGGGGCAATAAAAGGCTGGAAAAGGGCACTGTTTTAAAAAAAAAACAGGCATGATGCTTCACTGCAAAATTACTGCATGGGCTTAGGAACACTTCCAGAAATCACAGTCTGTAAACACAGTTTGCTGTGCAATCCACAAATGCAAGTTAAAGCTGTGTCACGCAAAAATGAAGCCATATGTCAACACAATTTAGAAATGTCAACATCTGATCTGGGCTAAAGCTCATTTAAAATGGACTGAGGCAAAAAGAAAAACTGTTCTGTTGTCAGATGAATCTATTTATTGATGAAATTATTATTTGCTGTGTCCTGCAGACTCAAGAGGAAAGGGACCATCTAGCTTGTTATCAGCTCACAGTTCAAAAACCTGCACTTCTGATGGTATGGGGTTGAATTTGTGCTTATTGTGTGGGCATCTTACACATCTGCAAGGCAACATCGATGCTGAACAGTATACAGAGGTTTTAGAGCAATAAATGCTTATATATATATATATATATATAGCATCTCTTGGAGAAAAAATCTCTTTGACAAAGACATTGTGATGATCTGGACAGTGTTCTGCTGAGGAAGCTTGGTCCTGGCCTTCATGTAGATGTTATTTTGAGACCACCGTCCTAAACCTTGTTGTAGATCAAGTCCATCCTTTCATGGTAAGGGTATTCCCTAATGGCAATGTCCTCTTTCAGCAGCCTGCCACACTACACAAACTCTCCACAAATTACTTATGGAACAAAGAGTTCAAGGTATTGATTTTACTTCCAGATTCTCAAAATCTCAATCTGGTCATCTGTGGGATTATCTGGATCCGATCTGTGATTGATGCACCTCAACTTACAGGAATGTTTAAGTGCCAGATACCACAGGACATATTCAGACTGTGTGTGGAGTCCATCAGTTGATGTGTCAGAGATGTTTTGGTGGCATCTACAGGACCTAGACAGTATTAGGTAGGTGGTTTGGTCTCTTGGTCAGTTATGTCTGATGCAGACTCTGATGCCCTCTAGTGGCAACATAATAAAGCAATGTTCCTATCTTCTGCAGACTGAAAGAACCAGTGAGAATTCAACACGGATAGTTTTACATTATTGATTCATCCATCCATCCATTATTGCACCCACTTAATTCCTATCAGGGTCACAGTTAGTCCCCTACCCCCTCACAGGGCACAGGGCTGGGCATTACACTATCCCAACTAAGCCCAGGACAAGGTATATTGTTGATTCCCTATATTTAAAATAAAACAGTATTATTGAATGACTGTGTAATGTATGAAGTAAATACTCTACTTTTGTCCTCAGTTCAATTTAATCATTAGAGTTTAGTCCTAATATATTTCAGTTTGTTCACTTCTCTTACTGTAGCACCATATACTTTTACTTCCACACAGAAGGGAATCATATGTTTTACTAGTTCACTAGTCTGTGAGGCCTTCATTCATATCTGGATGAGCTTTGAGTGATGTTTGGTGATGATTATTAACAGAAACACCTGGCTCACTTATGTGCCTATTGAATTCTAGTGTTCACTAGTAAATAGGGCGACCAGATCTGAGATC